>OY751561.1:7864834-8017334 GCA_963572285.1 Caenorhabditis drosophilae | reverse complement strand
GGTTTTTTTTAAAGTTTTGGATTCAAATAGAAAAGAAAAATGACGTGGCAAACCAATTGGGAGGAGAACGAAAACAAAAAAAGGCCCCCTTTTCTCGTTGAGAAACCCAAAGTGTTTTTTAGACGATGTGCCAATTGTTAACATTGAACATCATTCGAGATCGACAATGGATATTTGACAATGTGATACCGGATTTCTCAATGATGACCAAAGATCCAGCAATGCACATCAGGAAGGTTTGAAGTTCTGAAAGATGGTTTTTCCAAGAGAGGAAGAGAAAAAAAACACAACAACAAAAATTGAAAAAGGGGAAGAGGGGGGTGGATTTTTTCCAGATGAGATTTTTCAGATTTATTGAACAAAAAAATTGGTTTTTTTTTTTTGACGATTTCCTGAAAAAAATGTCTGATTTGTTCTCTTCTTTTGATTTTAATTATAAATTTTTTCACAAAAAAAAACACATTGCACAAACAAAAATATCAAGAGAAATAGAGAGAAAGGGAGAGAGAAGAGAGAAAGAGAGAGAGAGAGAGAGAGAGAGAGAGAGAGAGAGAGAGAAGGAGGGAAGAGAGAAGATAGAGAGAGAGAGAGAGAGAGAGAGAGGCGGAGGGAAAACAGAAGAAAAAAGGAGGGAAGAGAGAAGAGAGATAAAGAGAAAATTTTCAGAACACAGTTCAAATGTTTGGATATTTCGCTCACATGTTTGGAGAAAAATTTACAGAAATGGTGAGTTTAGTTTCGATTTGTTTTAGAAAGGCGAGAAAAAGTGCGGCGGCGGCGGCGTGGGCGTTTGAAGAAAAGCAGGGAAAAAAGAAAACGGAAGCAAAAATTTCAGTTTCTTGTTCCACATCTGTTAACACTCAGTCAAGATTTGAATTGGGCTGTGAGAAAAGAGGCTTGTGAGGTAATATTTTGAACAAATAAAAGGGAAAAGAAAGTTGAAAGGGTAATAACAAACAGTTGTTGTTCACTATTGTGTTGCAAATACGCTCTATCGACACTTGTCATTTTTTTTTCTGTTTCTTCTTCAAATTAGAAAATATCGATTGAATTCTGAAAACGGAGAAATGAAGAATTTGAATTTTTTTTTTCAATTTACAACCGATAGTGAACTCAAAAAAAAAAAAAGAAAAGGGAAAATGTCGTCGTCTTCTTCTTCTTCTTCTTTTTTCTAAAATCATTTTTAGGCGTGTGTAAAATTGGCCGAATGCTCGTCAAATGAAGTGAAGAACTCAATTTTATCAGTGGAATTTGTGCGTCTGTTAAATGATCCAAACAAGTGGGTGTCATTTGTTGCCTATTTTCAATTGGGACCATTTCTGGCCTTGTTTGCCGACTCGAATGTGACAGGATTCGAAATCAAAAATGGCGAGGTTTGCTTGTTTTTTTGTTTTTTTGGCGAAAGTTGAAAGAGCATCATTGGATGAAAAGGAAATGAAAAAGACCAACGATTCTAGCTGTGCCTGAATGAGGAGGACAAAGATGAGCAGAAAAAAAAGAGGAAACCGATTGAAATTGACGAGAATTCGCCAGAATTATTGAATGAAACAATCAATAAAATTGAGGATTCAGAAGACATTTTTACATTTTCTCAATTGCCTGAAGGTTTTCTTTTTTTTCTTTTTTAAAGTCTCGTTTAATTGAAATATGCGTCTCTTCTAAAGGAACTTATTTGCCAAGTAATTCCGATTGTGCTGAAACGAATTCCAACAAAACGCCGCAATCAACCAATCGTTGGATGTTGCCGTCGTTGACGACGTCGTCAGCGTCGTCAGCGTCGTCAGCGTCGCCAACGACGGCAATGCTTGAAAATCATCATCATCAGACGGCGACGACGACGACACCGAAACGTGGAAAACGAATGATGGACACGGTGTTGTTGGGAATCAACACAATGTTTGGGCCAACATTGAAATCGTCGTCCATGTCGTCGTCGTCGTCGTCGCCGCTACCATCAGCAACGTCGTCGTCGTCGTCGTTTTCTGAAGGACACGCAAATCCCAAACGAACATCATCGTTATCACTACACGGAGCTGTGAGTTTACTTGATAAATGGAGCCAACGAACCGCTTCGAATAATCCAAAGTGAGCTTTTTCGGCGTTTTTTTTTCCGAATTCGAATACGATTTTTTTTCAGTCGATTCTCAGTGTTCGGTGATTCATTTGCTGAAAATGAGGCTGAAAAGAATGAGGAAGAAGAAGAAGCTGAAAAAGAAACGATTGAAATGAGCGATGGCATCGCGGCGAAATGCAATTCGACAGACGATTTATCGAAGTTGGGATTGAGCGACGACGAGGATGACGATGGTAAATTGGCAATTTCAATTTGGTTTTTGTTTTTGGGTTTCTTGATTTTTAGTAGAAAAATGGCGAAATCCCTGTGATTGTAAAGTAATGCTTGCCTTTGTTTAGTTTTATTATTCCCCGCTCTCTCTCTCTCTCTCTCTTTCTCTCTCGCTCCCCGCCCCCGCTCAATATTTTTATTTAGAAAAAAAAAAGAAAAAATTATTCAAATTTTCAATTTCACCTAACAACAACCCGCTTTGTTCAGCAGAAGAAGCTTCAACAGAAGTCGAAATTCCGTGCTCGACAAAATCCACGACAAGTTCACCATTGAAACACATTGGTGAGCGTCGTCGATGCGTCGCCGTCAAGCAGCTGCATCAGAAGCCGAAGACGTCAACACTTCACCAACATCAAACGACAGAGGCGGCAGGAACAACGACGGCGAGTCAACGTGTGAAACGTGTGACGCCAGTCGCCTGGTCGAAACTCGAAACGCGTCAAAAAGTGTTTCTGAGGCGACTCGGCGCGCTACCGCCGTCGTCGCCAAAAAAGTCGCCACTAAAAAAGATGGTAAAGTCGATGGCGATCGTAAAATCGCCGTCCACACCGAAAAGCCATCATCACCAACACAACGAGGAGGAGCAGCAGCAACAACACTTCAAGTTTGAGCCGTCACCGTCGCAGTCGCTGCGGTCCATCGTCACCCCAGACGTGACGAAACACAACGAATACGCTTCGGCCGAACGTCAAAGATGTACGATTTTTAAGCAGAAAAAAAAACACAAAAATTTTTGTTGTTGGGTGCTTTTTTCTTTTTTTCAGTTTTTGCTTTCTTTTTTTTAATTTAATTTGATTTGATTTGAAACGAATTTTTGGCATGTCGAAAAACAGAAAAGAGCAAAAAGTTGTCAAGAGTGTTGGGGTTCTAAAAATATTATTCTAGACATGGAAATGGCGGTGCCAAAATTCAATAATTACGATAATGAAAATGAAAGTGACGAAGACAACGAAGACAACAATGGCGGCGACAAAGAAGAAAAAGAAAAAGAAAAAGGTGAAAATGACGATGAAATTGAGAATCAAATGAACAAAACGTTTGTTCGAATTGACGATGCAGGAGGAGAAGATGAAGATGAAGATGAAGAAGAAGAAGAAGAGATTCCAGTGAATAATTATTTATCATATTGGTCGGCTGATTGCATGATTGAGTAAGAGTTTCAGCCGTTTTTTCTTTGTTCAACGAGCACCATTTTCAGCTGTGCGGAAGATGAGCTAAAACCGTTTGGCTCGTCGACAACGTCGCCAACATTTATCAACTATTTGGAGAATCGATTTGATGTGATGAAAATATCATCGCCGTATCGTTCAAGATCGGGATCGGGGTTGGGGTCGGCATCGTCGTCGTCGTCATCATCATCATCATCATCATCATCATCATCGGAATCGTTTTCACCACGTCATAGTAATAATCGAGTCGAAAAAAATTGTGAATTCGCCACGTCGTCATCGACAACAAACAATGATGATGATTGTGGAAAGTTGGGAATTCTGGATCTCGATGATATTGGTGCAGTATCAATGTGGTCAGATTCATCGATATTGGGTGAAGAAATGTCAAAAATTGACGATGATGACGAGGAGGTGAATGATAATCGCAATCGAAGCGATCTTCGAATTGATGATAATCAAAATTATGACGAATTTCGACACGTCCCGCCTCAACTGATTCGTTCCTATATGGCAGTCTTCTCACCGACACGTAATGCGGGAATATTTTCGGATTTCGACGAATCCCTGTTGGCCGAAATCTTTCGTCATTGTGCCTTCAATTTTCCGGCCGTCTGCTTCACACTGGGCCGTTCCTCGTGGCCGCGTCTTCGGCCAATCTTGAAACAGTTGGCCGTCCACGAGCAGGAGCAAGTTCGTCAATCGATTTCGTGTTCGATGCACGAAATTGCGAAAATGATCGGCGTCGAGTTCACCGAATCGGATTTGTTGCCAGTATTTCATGAGCTGAGAAGCGATGATTCGCCAATCGTTCGAGCTGGAATTTTGGCTCACTTGTTCGAGTTTGTCAAGGTTGTTTTTTCGTGACGAGACCATTCCGAAAAAAAAAAAGTTCAATGTTTACCTTTTCAGTGTTTGTCACGACAAAAGCAAGAAGAGTTCATTGGTGAACTTCCGCAATTCTTTCCCATCGGCGCCAAAAATTCCGATTGGCGATCGCGTTTCGAGCTGATCTCACAATTATCGCAACTCTGCTCACTGTATGACTCGTTCCATCTCGATCTCTCACTATCGGGAATCGCGTTGACGTTGGCCGACGATCGTGTGGCCGAAGTTCGTAAAAAAGCGGTAGCGCTCGTCTCGATAGTGTTGGGCAAGATGACGAACGAAGAATGGCCGACGATTGAGGCGATGCGTGACGTTCGAAAATCAATCCTCGAATACGACATCGACTTAATGAAGGCCAACGATGAAGTCGTTTGTCGATCCGAAGTGTTTGCCGATGATATTATCAGCAGTTTTGCGATAACACGTAAATGGACAAGGCGTCAAACGTAACGAAAAGAAGCGAAAAAAATGCAATTTTATTCGGTTTTTATTTAATTTTCAGATTTTGTCTTATTTGTGAACAAATGCTGACAAATGGAGACCTTAATTTTGCGCAATTTCGCTATTTTTTCCTCTCGCAACTAAACGTTTTATCAAACAACAGTGAGTTTTTTTTTATTCTTGAAAAAATGATTAGAAAACAACAAAACGAAAAAAAATGTCTAGACGTGCCCAACATTCGTTTGGCCGTCTGCTCGGTGTTTAACACACTGATCAAATGTATTGAAAAAGAAGAAGCGCAAGCGGCTGCAATTGAGACAACAACCACCACCAATGCGGCTGCTGTAACGAGTGCGGAGCTGAAAGAAGAGTTGTCAAAGTGTTGGGATGTGATGAGACGAATGTCGAACGACAAAGACGTCGACGTCTCCTATTGTGCAACAAAAGCGATTGACAACGATGTCGACTTGTTGCCGGTCGACACAAAAAAGCGAACGTATCAAATGAAAGAGCGAGAAATGGATTTCTTCAAAGATCCGACCGTTTACGTTGACTATGACGAAAGAGCGAAACAAGCCGATTTGCCAACGAATCATTTAACAACCAACGTAGTTGAAAATGAGAAGGAAGCGAGCCTGAAAGAAAAATTGTGTTTTACAGGTAAAACTTGTCGAATCAACCACCGAAGAAAATAAAGAGGAGCCAATGAATGGTCTTGCCGAGAAAGTGGTGACCGAAGAGCTGAAAGACAACACCGAAGTGGTTGACATGGAAATTGATGAGGATTCAATTGAAACCGAATCCGACCAAAAAGAAGCGGAAAGAAAAGAGACGAGAATATTAGGAAATGTGCGAGTAATTCCGTTGGACGATTCTGATGTTCCAATGGATCCGGCGCCAACATTTTCCGATGAATCAGGAGGAGGTGGTGCTGCTGCTGAGGATTCGTCGTCAAACGAGTCGGAAGCCTAGAAAAAATATGGAATTTTTTTCAAAAAATTTTTTGTTGACTAGTTGCCAATTGATTTTCATTTTATCAAATTATTGATTATTTTTAAGTTCTTGTTTTTATTCGATTTCTTTTTCTTTTTTTTAAATTGATAGTGTCTAACTTTATTCGGAATATGTTTTCGTCATTTTTCAAAATTTTTTTAAAAGAAGAAAAAAAGAAGCTCAATTTTTAATTATTTTTTCTTTTCTTTCTTTTTTTCCAATTCTTTCTCATCTCTCACTCGACATCACTTTAGGATTTTATTTTCTCAATAGTATAGGGTGGTGAAGTGCCTCCCAATATTTTTCAGATTTTTTCTGTTCTCGATTTTCAGAATGTGAAATGTTGTTTCACTTTCTTTTCAAAATTTTCTGTTGTATTCTGAAATGTGATGGATTTATCGATGGTTTTTCTTTTTTCAAATTTATTTCGATTATTTTTTTCTTGAATAAACATCGTTGAGTTGAATAATATTTTTGAATTTTTCACCGAACTCAAAAAACTAAATTTCACTTAAAATCGGAAAATTTTCAGTTTTTTTGGTGAAAATTTCACTTTTTGATTTTTTTGGCTTAAAAGAAAGCTGGAATTCTGGAGATCATTTTAACATCAAAAAAAGTCTGAAATTTCGAATATGAAAAGTGAAAAAATGCGTTTGAAAATTCAAATTTAAAAAAAAAAGTGACGTCACTTGCGCGGGAAAATTTGAATTTTCAGACGTTTTTTTTCACATTTCATAATCGAAATTTCAGACTTTTTTTGATGTTAAAATGATCTCCAGAATTTCAGCTTTCTTTTAAGCCAAAAAAATGAAAAACTCAAAATTTCAGCAAAAATCGGAAAATTTTTCAATTTTTCATGAAAATTTCACTTTTTGATTTTTTTTGGCTTAAAAGAAAGCTGAAATTCTGGAGATCATTTTAACATCAAAAAAAGTCTGAAATTTCGATTATGAAATGTGAAAAAAAACGTCTGAAAATTCAAATTTTCCCGCGCAAGTGACGTCACTTTTTTTTTTAAATTTGAATTTTCAAACGCATTTTTTCACTTTTCATATTCGAAATTTCAGACTTTTTTTGATGTTAAAATGATCTCCAGAATTCCAGCTTTCTTTTAAGCCAAAAAAATCAAAAAGTGAAATTTTCACCAAAAAAACTGAAAATTTTCCGATTTTAAGTGAAATTTTGAGTTTTCGATTTTTTTGGCTTAAAAGAAAGCTGAAATTCTGGAGATCATTTTAACATCAAAAAAAGTCTGAAATTTCGATTATGAAATGTGAAAAAAAACGTCTGAAAATTCAAATTTTCCCGCGCAAGTGACGTCACTTTTTTTTTTAAATTTGAATTTTCAAACGCATTTTTTCACATTTCATAATCGAAATTTCAGACTTTTTTTGATGTTAAAATGATCTCCAGAATTTCAGCTTTCTTTTAAGCCAAAAAAATGAAAAACTCAAAATTTCAGCAAAAATCGGAAAATTTTTCAATTTTTCATGAAAATTTCACTTTTTGATTTTTTTTGGCTTAAAAGAAAGCTGAAATTCTGGAGATCATTTTAACATCAAAAAAAGTCTGAAATTTCGATTATGAAATGTGAAAAAAAACGTCTGAAAATTCAAATTTTCCCGCGCAAGTGACGTCAAATTTTTTTAAAAGAAGAAAAAAAGAAGAAGCTCAATTTTTAATTATTTTTTCTTTTCTTTCTTTTTTTCCAATTCTTTCTCATCTCTCACTCGACATCACTTTAGGATTTTATTTTCTCAATAGTATAGGGTGGTGAAGTGCCTCCCAATATTTTTCAGATTTTTTCTGTTCTCGATTTTCAGAATGTGAAATGTTGTTTCACTTTCTTTTCAAAATTTTCTGTTGTATTCTGAAATGTGATGGATTTATCGATGGTTTTTCTTTTTTCAAATTTATTTCGATTATTTTTTTCTTGAATAAACATCGTTGAGTTGAATAATATTTTTGAATTTTTCAGCAAACTCAATTGTGGTGATGATGATGATGATTGGTTCTTTTTGCCGTTTTGAACCTGAAATTTAAAAAAAAAAAAACTATAATCTCTCGAATTTTGTTGATTATTTTCCAACTTGTTCCGCTTTTGTGTCGTCATTTTGGCCTTGAGCGCCTCTGGAACGATGACAGTCGGCGACGTCGTCGACTTTAGCGCCTCACGAGCATCACTTTTTGGCGCTTCACTTTTTGGCGCTTCACTTTTTGGCGCTTCGCTTCTTGGCGCATCGCTTTTCTGCTCTTTTTGCTCCTTTTTCTCGCATTTACTCTGAACAATAGGCGTTGCGCCGTGTCGGAACACCTCCCCATATCCCACCCAACTCTCACCTCATCATTAAAAGTTGACATCTCGTTTAGAATCGGTTCAATAAATCGAACGACGTCCTCCATTGTCACACGCTTCTTCGGATCTTTCACATAAATTTTCTCTTCGACAAATACGCGAAACTTTTCCGGACATCGATCGGGAATTGTCAAATATTTGCCGGTGACAACGTTTCGCTTCGCTTCGGTATTTGTCACATTTTCCCATGGCTCTTCGCCTTCGGAGAAGATTTCGTAGCACATGACGCCGTAGCTGAAAAGACTCCCAATGTTCAGTTTTTGAAGGAAGAAGTGGGGGAAGAGTTTTTTCTTTTCGCTCCTTTTTTCAATTTGAGACCCATTTTTTGCCAAAACAAAAAAAAAAAAATTAATGGCGCACGCTTATCACAGTTGAATAGGTCTCGCATCGAAATAATGTTCTTTTCACAGTAGTTTTTAGAGCTAAAAAAAGACGAACAAGAAAGAAACCTGTAAACATCAGTTTTGAATGTGAAATACAATGTGGTAATCGTTTCAGCGGCGAGCCATTTTATTGGCAATTTTTGCGATGTGCACAATTTGTAGGCGTTGCCGACGCGCGACAAACCAAAATCCGACAATTTGACGACTTTGTCGTTTGTGTACAAACAATTTCTGGCCGCAATATCACGATGAATGCAATTGTGATAATGAAGATATTGAAGACCCGAGGCTGCGCCTTTAAAAAAATCAATTTGAGATGAGAAGAAAAACCGACAGGGACACGACACGTTCCACACACAAACTCGCTTTATCGACAATTTTCGACAAGAAGTTAAGTGTTGTGTCGGGCCGTGGAGGGGCAGAATCATACCGTAGCACATATTCATCAAATCCAACGCAGGAATTTTCTTATTCTTCTGCAAGAAGGTGTTCAACGCTCCTCCGTGAACGAGCTCAAGAATAATGTAGAGCGGTTGCTCATCAACAGCGACACCATAGAATCGAACAATATTTCTGTGCTTGAATGCTCGCATCAGTCGAGCCTCTTTCATCATCTCGCGAATTTTGATCTTGTTCAAGTCGGCCTGTCCCTTCATCAACTTCACCGCCACCTCGACTTCTCGACCTTTTCGTGTCAAGACGCCGGTTCGAACTTCACCGTAGGCGCCTTCACCCAATAAACCGCCAAGTTTGATGTCGACGTGTCGAAGTTCCCAAACTTGGAGTTTTATCGGATTTTTTAAGAAACGGTTCTTCTTCTACAATTTTCTCTTTTATTTTCTTTTCTTCGCGTTTCTTTTTTGAATTTACAGTTTCCCCCGTATTTGAACTATGATAATGATTCAACAGATCAGTAATTGTATCAAAAGAAATCGATAATTCAATTCCAAATTTTCCATTATATCGTCGAACAACCATATTTCGAAGCTTAAATATAAATGAAAATCGATAATAATAATAATTTTTTTTCTTTTGAAGAAACACTCGAATTTCCACAAGCTCTACGCTGTAAAAGAAAACCAAAAAAAAAATAAAGGAAAAAAGTTACTTTTCCACCAAATTGCATTCCAGATTTGTCATTGTCACTTTGATTCCCACTTGATTGTTGAGCATTTGCTCCGTGAGTTGATGAGCTTTCAAAAACTGATAAAATCAAATCTCGTTTTATGCTTGGCACCTCTTTTTCTTTTTCTTTTTCATTTCCTACTTCTTTTTTCGACTTAATTCATATTTTTGAAATGAGAACACGAAGAGAAGGAAAAAATTAAAAACCTTTTTTTGTGTTTCATTCACTGTCACTTCACTGACGCGAATCAAATAATCACCGTCATTACGTAATAACGTTCGCAAATCTTCTCGTGGTAAAAATCCATGGTAAAATGGAAGTTGTTGGAGAGACTGAAACATTTTTTTTTTAAAAACTGTGCCGCAAATACAACAAAAAATTATGCTGCAAATTCGGAAACTAAATTTTAAAGAAGCTCCGCCCACAAAACAAAGCCGCAAAAAAATACCCTGAACAACGTTTCATCTTCAACAATATCCTTTCCATCGTTCATCATTTTCGACTGTTTTTCGCCATCTTCCTGCGTATTTATCAGACCGCCACCCGTCGCCTCCTTCTTCTCCTCGTCGCCATTTCTTTTCTCATCCTGGAAAATTGATTTTAGATTTTTCTGCTCCCTCATCCGCCTCCCTTCAACTCTACAATTTGTTCATCACCGTCGACGGCTGCTGATAATTTTTTTTCGGATGGGTCTGAAAGTTAACGTTTTTATAATAATAATAATAATCGATTTTTTTTGGAATTTGAGAGCTTTACCAACGTCTCCCATAAATGAAATGTATTTGGATCAAACAAAATAATATGAATTGGTCAGAATATCAAAAAATGAGAATTGATTTTGCTATCAGTTTACAACAATTCGAAAAAATTGCGAAAAATTGACCACGTTTTTTCTCTTAAAATTTTATTCTTTTTTTTTCAAAATAAAAAAAAGAAATAAATTTTGATGGATAATGATTTTATAAATGTCACAAAGTGAATAATGAATGCTTTGGAAGTTTGAATGAGATGATCTAACCAGAAATATCGAATTGTCATGTCAAGAAAAAATACAAAAAAAAAAGAGGAAAGAAAAATATTTCAAAAATACCGGAATAAAAAATACCAATTTTAAAAACTATGAAAATTCTAACGAGAATACTAATCTTCAATAAAACAACAAATTGAGGAAGAAAGAAGAAAAGAGAAGCCAATCATTCGGCTCCAAAATATTTGGTTGAAAAATGATTGGGATATAATGATGTTATGTCTGATGCCACCACTGTTATATACGGAAATTTTTTCGTTATATTTTCCAGACCTGAAACAAGATAAATTCGAGCAATTTTTTTCGGTTCTCATTTTTCTCGTTTTCTAACCACTTGGCGAAATAAATAATGAAACGAGGTAAATATTCTCATCAGGAACCCGAGCTTCTTTTAAGACTTCAATCGCTTTACAAACTGTTGTTCCTGATCTAAAGATTTCTAGGATTTCATTTTTCATCGAAAATTAATTTATTCACCCAATTGTTGGATACAGCAACAAAACTCTTCTTGAATCAATATTCGGTAATAATCGAGCGTATAATACTTTTTGCTCTTCTCCTATTATTTTTATTTTCTATCAATGTTTTTTTTTATTGATTTTTCAATTACCAATTAATATTTTTCCAATTCGAATACATCTACAACACTGTCTTAATGCAATTTCCATCGCTTCTCCACTTCGACATAACGACACTCCGCAATTTCCGCGATTAAATTGAATTCCTTTAAAATGTTGAAAAGTATTTTTTTTTGGAAATTTAAATTTTAACGATTTTTCTTTTGCCAAACCTTTATATCGAAAACCAGTTGGTGTTATAACATTATGCTCTGTATACGGTAAACTATTCAATCCTTCTTCAATTACCAATCTCATTAATCGATCAGCATTAAATACAAAGTCGGAATTTGTTGTTGTTCTAGAAATTCTTTAATTTCTTTTTTTCAAATGAAAAAAGTATAAACCGATCCTTTAAAATTGTTTGCAATTCAACAATTTGAGGTGTTTTTGATAAAAGAACAAAATGTGTTCCTTTTTCTTTCAATTCAGCTATTAATCTCCGAACTCCTTCTTCCTCAGTCACTGTTCCGTTACTATTTGTTACCGCCATTTTAAATTGAATGATTGCTGATATTTATTTTTTTATTGGGGTTTGTAATTCTTTTAAAAACCAATTGTTGTTAAAATTTTTACTTTGTTCGATATGCATAAAGCTGTAAACTCTCGAATATTCAAAAACAACAGAAGAATACTTTACAAAAATTTATGTTAATAAAACTGCGACAATAAATATTGGATTTCATTGTTAACTTCGAGTATCAACAGTAAAACAAAACTTAATACTCTTCAGCTTCTTCTTCTCCTCCCTCATTGGAATCAGCTCCAACCTCTTCGTAATCCTTTTCAAGAGCAGCCAAATCTTCACGAGCTTCTGTGAACTCGCCTTCTTCCATTCCTTCTCCGACATACCTATAAACAACATTTTATATTCTAGACGTTATAATAGTTATAAATTACCAGTGAACGAAAGCGCGTTTGGCGTACATCAAATCAAATTTATAGTCGAGTCTTGACCAGGCTTCAGCAATTGCAGTTGTGTTTGAAAGCATGCAAACAGCTCTTGGGACTTTAGCGAGATCTCCTCCTGGGACCACTGTTGGTGGTTGATAATTGATTCCAACCTTGAAACCAGTTGGGCACCAATCAACAAATTGAATACTTCTCTTTGTTTTGATCGCAGCGATAGCGGTGTTAACGTCTTTTGGAACAACGTCTCCTCTGTACAAAAGACAAACAGCCATGTATTTTCCGTGACGCGGGTCACATTTGACCATCTGGTTGGCTGGCTCGAAGCAGCTGTTGGTAATGTCGCTTACCGACAAGGCTTCATGATAAGCTTTTTCAGCCGAGATGAGTGGAGTGTAGGCGGCAAGTGGGAAGTGAATTCTTGGATATGGGACAAGATTAGTTTGGAACTCATTGAGATCTACATTCAATGCTCCATCGAATCGAAGAGAAGCAGTAATTGATGAGACGACCTATAAAAATACAGTTTGAAATTAATTATCACTTCAATCAAAATTATTTCCCACCTGTGAAATAATTCTATTCAAGTTAGTGTAACTTGGTCGCTCAACATCCAAGTTTCTTCTACAAATATCATAAATAGCTTCGTTGTCAACCATGAAAGAACAATCAGAGTGTTCCAAAGTAGTATGCGTGGTAAGAATGGAGTTGTATGGTTCAACCACAGCAGTTGAAACCTGTGGAGCTGGATAAATCGAGAATTCAAGTTTTGATTTCTTTCCAAAATCAACTGAGAGACGCTCCATGAGAAGAGAAGTGAATCCGGATCCGGTTCCTCCTCCGAAGGAATGGAAGACGAAGAATCCTTGAAGACCACTGCAGTTATCAGCTAATCTACGGATTCTGTCTAAAACAGTATCGATCAATTCCTTTCCAACGGTGTAATGTCCACGAGCGTAGTTATTAGCCGCATCTTCTTTTCCAGTGATCATTTGTTCTGGGTGGAAAAGTTTCTTGTATGTTCCAGTGCGAATCTCATCTGAAATAATAAAATTTAACTTGACATCATTTTATTTTTTTTCCTCACCGACAACAGTTGGCTCTAAATCAACGAAAATCGATCTTGGAACATATCTTCCAGAACCGGTGTCTGAGAAGAAAGTGGTGAAGGATTCTCCTTCATTTTGTGTTTGAGATGGCATGGTTCCATCGGGTTGAATTCCATGTTCAAGACAATACAACTCCCAGCAGGCATTTCCAATTTGAACTCCGGCTTGTCCGACGTGGATTGAGATGACTTCACGCATTATCTGAAAAATAAATGCATACAAATTCTTTTTTCTTTGTCGAAAAAACGAAAAACCGAATCGATAAGAAACAAAAAAAAACGCAAAAGTAGTGGTAGTGGTAGAGGCGGCGGGCGGCAACTAAACGTGCAGCCTCAATGAGTGAGCGAAAGGACAGCGAAACATTGAACATACATACACACAAAAAACTGCAAAGAGTGGACGTCCTCGGGCGCTGGCTGGCTAGCTGCTGAGTAAAACGAGGAGGATCAATTGCGCGCGCCCTGCAGAGGTGGTTGGTACGCGACGAACACACACACACACAAACTTTTGGTTGCGAAATAGTAGTGAAACGTTTTAAGAAAAAGGATGGAAGAGAAAAAAACGCGTTCGATAAATACAATTGAAAAACTAAGAGCAGGTGTTAGAAAGTGAGAATTGAAATGAATGGAAAAAGGATGAGATATGTCGGAAAAGAGATAAAACATTTCGGATGTTTTAATTAATGTTTGTCGTCTAAAAACAAGAATTTCGCTTTTTTTTTGGAATTTTATTTTAAAAAAATGTCTGATAAGATAAAAAAGAAATAAGAATGAAAAAACTGCATTTTTAATAACGTTTCTAGAGAAATTATTTGCGAAAAAAATGAAAAAAGAATTTCCTATAATTAATTTTAAAATTAATTCTTAAAATTAAATAAATCTTTAACTTGTTGATTTAAAAATTCGGAAAAAATTGTTTCTAAACACTAAAAATTAATTTTATCAACAAGTGCTTGGAATGCAACAAATTTAGCACAAACGTTTCGCAATTGATAAAAAACTCGTCAACAACAAAAATTTTGAAATGAACCAACACAATTTCGAAATCTTTAAACTTCAAAATCGAGAAATGAGCGGGATAAATTTCGAAATTCGGCGTTTTTTTTTTTTTGAAAAGGCAAAAAAAGAGGCGTGTCCCTGTTCAAACACACACAGCCTGCACATCAAACTCGTGCGCGGTATTTCAAATGTTATTTTTTCAAACAGTTTCTCCCCCAACTTTATCGAAAAAAAATGTTGCGAATTTTTACAGAATTGGATAATTTTTTTAATGTTTCAAATAAATAAAATGTTTTTTTTAAGAATATTCTTTAATATTTTTTTCAAGGAAATCGCATTAATTGTAAACAAGGAACTTTGAAACCTTTCAATTCAGCCATTAATGTTTTTTGACTTTTTCTAAATTTTTTATTTCAACAAACGGATGAATATGAATAAAAATTAAGCTTTTAATTTAAAAAAACAGAGATCAAGTTACTAAAAAAAAAAATTAAAATAAAAATAAATAAAATCTTATGATAGACAACGCGACGATGTTCCGCTCTTCCGTTTCCGATTTACAATTCTGAAAATGCGGGGAAAAAAGCAATGAAAAGTGGTCAAATATATTTATTAATCCCACGAATTTTGTGACATTTTTGTTTTTGCTCATTCTGACTCAATGTAAAGGATATTATTTTTCGAGCAAATTATTCAATTTCCTGTAAAGAAGGGCGCATTTTATAGGAATGACACTTGCGATATTGGAGCTCTCTTCGCCCGAAAATGAAAAAGGAGGAGCAATTTAGACTTTTTTCATACTTTTTTCTATTTTATCTTTCTTTTTTTCCCCCGTCCACAACCAATCATTCAACCAACTGTTAAATGGAAGAAAACAAAAGAAAACAAAAAATATTTTCATTGAAAAACCCGAATATCTCCTGTCTCGCCTTCACTTTCTCGTCAAATTTTCTGAACTTTGAAAAATTTGTGTTGAATCTGAAATTCAGCGCTTTTTTCTGTGCACGAAACATTTCTTCTTCTTCTGAATCAGTGCAAAAAAAGATTAGAAATCACGATTTTTGCTTGAGAAATTTTTACTTTGCGCGTCAATGAATTTTATATGATAATGTCTGTGATGAAAAATAAAAAAAAAATAAAATAAATTTTTTCTTTCAAATGTTTTACAACTTTTTTTCTTCTCCTTTCAATTCTGTTCATCAGAAATCATTTTTGCTCTTCATTTATTTTCTTTGAAGACGAAAAAATGAAAAAAGTTTTTCATTTCCTTCGAAATGAAACTAACAAGATAATATTGTTTGTCATTTTTTCTTCTCTTCTTTCGTCCTACCTTTTCCTTATTTTTCCGCGCTTTTTTTTTAATTTCAAAAATCAAAGTTTAATAAATATTTTTTATAAATTTTATTCCCTTAGAATCGTTATTTTTTACCTTTTTTTTTGCATTTCCACAACACGCATTCTAATCATCATCCTCCTCCCTCTGTGCCTTTTGAAACGGCGCAAAAACAACTAACAACTTCCTCCTATTTCTTTTCGCTTTTTTTCAGCTTCTCCTGAAAAAAAAAAAGCTGAAAGCTGTCAATTCATCCTTCCTTTAAAAAAAAACCTTTGCTTTTTTCCTCTTCTTCTTCTAATCAAATTGAACTCGTCAATCGCGAAATCCATGGAAGAGAATCGGCAATTCTTCCTCTTTTTCACTACTCTTAATTAGTCATAATCAAGTTGTGCTGTAGTTCTTGTAAAGAAAATGACGCTGCTTTTCTTTTCAGCTTTATCATCAAAAATGATTCAAATTGCAAGAAAAAAAAGAGAGAGAGAGAGAGAGAGAGAGAGAGAGAGAGAGAAAGAGAGAGAAATTCTTTTTTTATCCCAAAAAATAGTTAGCGTCGAAGAAATGACATGGAAATTGGTTTAGTTAAGACTAAATAAAAAGAAGAAAAAAAAATGAATTTCAACTAACATCCGGCGCAGAAAATTTCTCATCCACAAATAAATAATCAGAATTTTTGTTTATTTTCCTAACAATTTTCAGCATTTTCCCAAAAAAAAATTTTCTCAAAAATTTTCTAGTTAAATTTCAAAAAAAAAAACCGAAAATTGAAGTGGAATTCGTAGTTTTAAAAAATTTTTGCAAAAATTTTGTGGTTTTTTTCAAAAAAAAAAAAAAAAAACCGCACGCACAAAACGCGTTCACAATAGAGCGCGTTTACCCGATTGTGACTTAAAAGTACATTGAACCAGATTTTTTTCTTTCACGCGTTGATGACCAAATTTGATTGGTTTTTGAACTTTTTTTCTCAGTCGAATTTTTGTTTCAGATGGAAAAAAATGTGTTAAACTTGATATTTTTGCTGTTAAACGCATTAATTTTTCAGATAAAATTGCAATTTTCATATTTTTCAGCTTCTTTCGACGAGTTTAATTTTGTCTTTCTGTTTTATTTTCTCCTCCCCGTCAATTTTTTTTTCTCGTTTTCTTGTTGACACGGGCGACACTAATTTACATTAAAATCATAAAATGTAAATTACTGTTATTTATACCGATTTTTTCTATTTTTGGTTTTCTAGAGAGGCGAGAAAATTATTTTTTTCCCCCTAAAAAATGCTCTCCCCTTCGCCGCCGCCCCATCGCACCTGTTTATGTGTTCTTTCTCTCCTCCCTGCGCCTTTCTAAGCTTTTTTCCGGTGTGTCAATTAAAATCCATTTTTAGGAGAGAAAAAAAAAACCAAGAAAAAAAAATCAGAAAATAATCCAAAACATTTCCGAGACGTTTTTCTTTTTTTTTTTTTTTTGACTTTCCAAAAATATATTTTTGTTTCTTTTAATCTTCCGCGCTCTTTCCTTTTTTTTTTTTAATTTAACACTTTTCCAAATCTTTGACACCAAAAAAAAAGAAAGAACAAGCTTAAAAACCTGCGTTTTTTCGAAATTTTTTTTTTTTTTTTTGAAACAGCTTTTTGACATTTCTCACCATTCTCCGCCCCTTTTTTTTCATTTTACCCTCTTCTTTCTCGGTTTGTTTGTTTTTTTTTTCCTTGTGTTTTTGCTCATCAAAACATCGTTTCACTTTTAATCTCATATACGATGCTTCTGTTTTCTTTTATTATTCTTTAATAATAATTTTAATTAGAAAAATTTTTGTATTTTCATCGTTTTCCTCCCATTTTTTTTTTTTTTTTGGTTTGATTCTCAAATTTCAGAATTTTTTCCATTCACTTCACAACAACATCGAATCGATAAAATTGAGGAAAAATAATGCAAAAATGAGCGAAACAGACTACCCGGATAGTGATTATGATGTGGGATTGAATGTGTCGTCGGATGAAGAATATGAAGCAATAATTGCATCAGTTTTATGGCCAAATCGTGTCGAACAATGGTGAGCCAAACACAAACCTTTTTTGTTCTTTCTCCAATTTCATTTTCAGATCAAATTCCAGACATTTTTCATTTTATTTCATCTTTTTTTTTTTGCAGGTTCGTCTTCGTATTAGCATCAATGATGCTTGTTGGTGTAATCGGAAACACATTAGTAGTTCTTGTCGTCGCCACGAATAAATCAATGGTTGGTTCAGCATTTGTCTTCGTTTTTTTTCTTCTTCTGCTTATCGCGAAGGAGAAGAAAAAATTAGAAAATCTATCTATTTTTCTAGAGGAAATTCGATTAAAGACATGCTTCTTCTTCTTCGTCTTTTTTTCATTATAGCTTCTCCCCCCCCCCCCCCCATTCGTTTTTTTTGACAATTTTACGAATTTGCGTAGTAGCGTGTAATCCATGTTCTATGCCCCGAGCTATGTTTATCCACAGAGACAGAGACAGACACCACACCACGATTTCAAAATGAGCCAAAGTTAATGAAATCCCGAACGGGTGACGATGCTACGGAATCGCGCGCGCGCGCACGCGCAACCACCATTATTGGTTTTTATGACCGTCCATGAATGAATCGAGAAACGAGAAGAGAAGAAATAAGAAAACAACAAATGAATGAATAAATGAAAAGCAAAAGAGGCAAACGCAGAAAAGAATAATGTGGTCCTTCCTAATCCAAATGTGTGAAAAATAACAGAAATATTTGGTCATGGCTCGGCGCTGCACATACTTTTTCTCTAATCCTCCTTATCTTTCTGGCCAATCCAAGAAGAGAAAACTGAAAAATCCAATTTCCGAATAAGTGAGCAAAATATTCAAATTTGATCATTAAAAAAATGCAAAAAAATTTTTTTGTTTAAATTTAAATTTCGAAATTATAAAAAATTGCACGTAAATTTTCAGCTTCAGCCAAGAAAAAAAAACGCTTTTTTTCTTTTTTTTTTTTTTTTAAATGCAAAATTTCAGCGCAATGCACTGAACCTCGTTCTTATGAATTTGGCCGTCGCTGATCTTCTGATTCTTCTTTTTTGTCTTCCTTTAACTGTCATCAATGACGTCACGAAAACGTTTTGGTTTTCAACAGTTTTTTGCAAATCTGTCCTTTTTATTCAGGTAAGAATAAGCAAAGCATGAAAGCTTTTTTAAATAGAGGCGTGGTCAAATAGTTGATTTTATTGCAATTTTTATTTTTGAAATTTTAAACAATTAAACCATGCGGAGGTTGCCAATCGTCTCTCCGCCTATTTATTTATGAGAAATTTTTCAAAATAAAAAAAAAAACGTTTTCTTTGGGCAAAGTACAAAGTCTTCGCGTGCCAAAAACTAAATGTGCTGCATGTCAGCATTTTAATGCGATGTGCGTTACAAATTATTAAGATTTTCAAAGTTTCTTTGGTTCAGTGTGCACTGGAGCGAAGTTACATTGTAGTCAGAAAAAAATTCTTCTTTTAGAACACCTCGGTTTATGTGAGTATCATGAGCCTAGTTTTCATCACGTGTGAACGTTGGAGAGCAATAACTTGGCCATTGAAGAATCCATTTCTTCGAACTCGCCGAGCAATTTTTGGTAGTTGAAAAAGCGTTTTTGAAGCAAACAAATTTTATTTTTGCAGCAATTTGGGTTGTCGCAATGATATTTTCATCACCAGAGCCAATAACTCTTCAATTATTGCCAGCAGCGTTTGCAAGAGAGAATTTCACCACAACGGTAAATTGAACTGTGTCGATGATCGATTTATTGATTGATTGATTTACAGTGGGGAACACAATGCAAAGAAACATGGTCGAACGATTTCCAGCTTCGTTATCAATTAATGCAAGCATTATTCTCATATCTTCTTCCATTGGTTGTGATCTCATTGTTATGTTTGCACATGATGAAAACTCTTCACCTTTCTTCAAATAATCTCAAGTTTGTGACCACCCACATTTTTTAAATATCAAAGTTTCGCGGTCACGTCGTCATCAACCATTTTCTTTTCAGTGTGGCAAATCGCCAAATAAGTGTTCGAAAAAAAGCGGTTCGAATGTTGTGCTGCGTTGTTTTTCTGTTTGCTCTTTCAAATCTTCCGGTTCATATTTACAACATCGCTCTGTAAGTTCAAAGAAAAAATGTTTGTTTTTTCTGAAATCTTTTTTTTTTTTTGTTCCAGTTCTTATGGTCTTCTGAAACCAATCAATGAAAATGTCGACGAGAATCTCATCGCAATTCGAAAATTGTTGCCACGCGTTTTTTCTTATTCATCATCGTGCTTAAATCCAATTCTGTATAGCTTTTTGAGCGGTAACATTTTTTTATTTAAAAAAAAAAACAAACAAACAAGAAAAAATGCGGGGGAGTATGTACACGTAATAATAGATACAATTTTTTTTTCGTTGATAAAAACATTACGGTGCTTTTTTCCATGTGAGACCAATGAAAAGAGGAAGAGGAGGAGGCACAGAGCTAAACGATTATTTAAAAAAAAAAAAACAATGAGGAGATTGGGCATTTCTAACCAATTTTTAACAATTCTAGGATTTCGTCCGCGAATCTAAATTTAAAAAAAAGGAGGGAGGGAGGGGAAACTATTCTAAACCGGAACAAAACAAAATTTTAGGAAGATTTCGAGAAGAAT
Source organism: Caenorhabditis drosophilae (assembly GCA_963572285.1). Lineage (NCBI taxonomy): Eukaryota > Metazoa > Nematoda > Chromadorea > Rhabditida > Rhabditidae > Caenorhabditis > Caenorhabditis drosophilae. Next base: position 7,996,983 of record OY751561.1, on the reverse strand, counting down.
TCGGCCGAGTTGTCTGCTGTGTTCGAGATGAGAAAAGTTCACGTGAGTTTCGTAGAAAACAAGCTTCACTGTATGCTTCATCTCAACGCGTTCGAACGAACAGCAGCTCGACGATGGCGTTGACGCAACAGAACTCAAGTGAAATGACACTCATTGTGAAACACAAGCGTCCTCCGAAACAACAATAGATTTATCACGAACACACAAATTCAATGGCATCGTCAATGTTGTCGATGTCGTTTCAGTTCCATTCAATGAACCACCACAACTGATAAGCCGCGGTTTTTGTTCGAGAATATTTGCAATCGACTGATGACGCTCAATATAAGCTGATTTGGCCGATGACGTCGACGGTGGTGGTGACAAGATCGATGGTGGAACAAAATTGAATAATGACGGTGGCGGCATTGTAACCGGTGTGCTCATTCGTTTCAATCGATCGTTGTGCCATTGCCGGAGTGTTCGAATATCAGCCAATAATGATGGAGCCGATGTTAATGCAATTGAACCACCAACTCGAGCTAATACAAACCATAAGCGTTCAGCAAGAAGTGATGATTGAACTGTTTCATTTGATTTTTGATCAATTGATGATTGACAAACTGCAATTGCAGTTAAAACTGGAATTGCAATTGTTGGCAATTGACGAATACGATGAATTGTTGATAGCATTGCATGAGCAATAATTGGATTCGATGATATTGTTGATAATGTTGAAGAAGAAGAAGAAGACGATGACGATGATGAGGCCAGAAACATAACATCAAAAACACTATTCTATAATAATTTATTGATTTTTTTTGTTCATTTTTTGTTCATTTTGTGATCCTTTCCCAAATTGAATTACGTGTATCAATCAATACATATTTGTTTGTTTTAAGAAAATAATGCTAACCTGTAATAAATGAACCCTCTGACTTTGTGGAATTAGCATAAAAGCTGGAATTGAGTTGGCGAAATCGATAGCAGCTTTTAGAGGAATCACAATGAAATTTGAGGATACTGGACAACGATCATTGAGATTCAGAAGAGAGCATTTATCAAGCTGGAAATTTTGAGAAAATCAAAAAATTTGAGAAAATTGAAATTTACAGTGGCTTGAAGTGTTGAATAAGCACCCGAAATTTTCAGAATCGCGTCCGTCATATTTTCGTATTGTAAAGCGATTTGATCGCGTTGCGATTGAACATTGGTTCGCTGCATTTCTTCAAACATTCGCGCCTTCTCACGTTTTGGCACTCGTCCAAATCGAACCGCTAAAAAACAAAAAGAAAGAGAGAAAATGATGAGTGTCGTCATTAGACATCATAAATTATACCATCTCTTGACATTCCAACCATAAGACACTTCTTCAGCCGACAATGTTGGCAACGATTTCGATTGTTGCGAAGAATCAGACAATCCTCAGCTCGACTGCATGGTCGATAACTAATTTTTTGTTGAATTGAACGGCGAAAAAAACCCTAGAAGGAATGTTGTTGTTTTTTTTTTCCTCCCCCAGCGTCCTTGACTTTTTATTTTAAAATTGTTTTAAAATATAATTTATATTAATTGACAGTTGGCATCGAGAGGAGAGAAAGAAAAATTCCTATCCGTTTATCGAGATATAAATAAGGAAGTAGTTTACTATTTTATTTTGTGTTTCATTGGGGTCTTACAACGAAAAATCGTCTGTTCTCACCTTACAACCTTCACATGCAAAAACGCCATAATGAAAACCGCTGGCTCGATCGGAACAAACTTGACACAAAATACTTCCTGACGTCAACGAGCATGTTTCATCTTTGACAGCTCCTGCAAGAAGAAAAAAAGGAATTGGACTGTTTTGTGTCGTTTTTCTTTTTCCTTTTTTTTTCCCCCCATTTCTTTTTTATTTTCTTTGTGGTAGCGTTGACCGTCAATGATTCATTTCGCCGTTGTCCCCCTAACCAATTTAGAGAAAGAGAGAGAAAGAGACAAAAAAAAAATGGAAATGAGTTTTTTCGAGCGCGCGAAAAAATTTTTTTGAGAGAAAGTTGTCTTTGATTTGCGCGCCAAAATGTGATGGTAGTGGTTTTTTGAATTTTCTTTTTCCTTCTCTTCTTTTTTCGTGTTTTAATGGCGCTCTGTGTGATGAGAGATGCCAACGCTATTATGGCGCGACAGAGGACATTGAGGCGGCCGGCACATGTGACAGACAGTGAAGATACTTCACATTCGAAAATCGGGTCAAGTTCAGAAATTTCATTCAACCTCATCGAGAAATAACGAAAAAAAAGGCAAAAAACGTGAGGTTGGAATTCATTTTTGATTTCCGGTTTTATTTACAAATAATTACCGGTTTGAAAAGAAAAAAAAAACTGCATTTTTGCGGTAATTTCAAAAAAAAAAATTAAAAAAAGAAAACAGCTCGTGGCCTAGAAATCCGGCGGCCGTCATGGTTTTCTAGTCCGTCGGATTTGATGATTTCTCGCCGCTCTGCCTTGCCCTGCCCTGCCATTTTGATTTCAATTTTGGAAAAAAGGAAATTTGGCGAAAAACGAGGGGAAAAAGTAGGTCAAAAAAATAGAGAAGAACAAAAATTGAAAATTTAGTAAACAAGTTGAATGGATAACTCGAATCAGAGAGAGAGAGAGAGAGAGAGAGAGAGAGAGAGAGAGAGAGACAAGCAGACAGACAGAGAACATCAGGGCGATGATGATCAAGAAGCCAGTCGAGTCATCATCATGTGCGCCTCGCGTAATTCGAGGTCATTTTTTGTGTATTTTTTTTGTCAATTTTTGTGCGAAACAAAAAAAAAGCAGAAAATTTCAAATCTCTCACCATTCATTTCAGAATTGACGACGCTACCGTCGGAATTCTGATGATCCGACGTTGAGACGACCAGCGATTGAATGGCCGACATGTAGAACGAGTCGATCGGATGCGGAGGCGCTGTCGCCGCTGTCGCCGCCGCCGCCGCCGCCGCCGCCGCTGCCGTCAATTGAGCAATGGTGAAATCGTCGACAGTTTCGTGTTTCACACGCGGCACAATTCGACGAAACGCCGACGATGGCGACGACGCAAATTGATTGGGCGGCGATGAGGAGGAGGAGGACGATGAAGCTGTCGACGATGATGAAGCCGTCGTGAACAAAGATAAGGGAATGTGGAATGGTGTTGCTGCTGCTGCTGTCGTCGACAATGACGACGACATTTTTTTTTTTCTGTAAACCAAAATCAGGTTGGCAAACATTGAAATCATTTATTTCCAAGAAGAAAAAGAAAAGAAAAAAAAACGAAAATCAACTCAAACTCGATTCAATTCGTGATGAGACCCAAATTCGTGCGAACGAAAAAAAATGAAATGGGTGAAGGTGGGAGAGAAGTGGGGGAGGAGAAAAGGAGGAGGAGGAGGAAGGAGGAGGAGGAAGGAGGCGGCCGAAAAATTTGCCAAGGACACAAAAACTGACGAACTGTGTATACGTTTGTGTGTGTGTGGTAGTGGGGCAGTAGCAGCAACAGCATCAGACGGGTGCGGGGAAAAATTGAAAAGGGGGAGGGGAGGGAAGGGGAGGACATAGAAATTTAGTAAAAAGAGAACCAACGAAATTCTCTCTCTCTCTTTTTCTCTAATCGTCGACCATCGCTGTGTTCTATTGAAAAACGAAACTCAGACCCACTGATGTGGTCAATGAAATCGGTCGAAGGAGGTGAAAAAATGAAAAAAGCGCGAAGAGAGAGAGAGAGAGAGAAAGAGAGAAAGGAGAAGAAGAGGTGAAGACGGGGCGGGAGGTAGAAGGAAAAAAAAAACTGGGGAGGGGAGAGCCTTCTTCAACGTCATCATCATCATCAATGTTTAGAAATATTGTTTTTTCTCTATGGTCTCTTCCTCTTCAATACTATTCTTTTTTCTCTATCTCTCCCTCACTCTCTTTCTATATCTTTTTTAGCTTAAAGTGAAAGTCAATGAGAGAGAGAGAGAGAGAAAAGGAAATAATTTTTTGTTTGTGTTCCGCTACTTATCTTTATTCTGTTAAATTCAAGGCGAAAGATCTGAAAACATTAAACATTTTCAAAAAATTTTACGACATCGTGATCAGACCACTGAAATTGAGTATGGCACGTTCCTTGAAAGTTTCAACTACAGTAATTTGTTCCGCGATTTCTTTTTTTTTCTGGGGTGAGCTTTGAATTGAATTGTCCTAGGTCTCACACCGTAGAAACCTACCGTAACACTTAGTTCAAATATATTTAAAAAATAATCTTTCGAAATTGAAAAAAAAAACATCTAATTTTTTTTAAACGCGTGACGAGACCTAAAACAGTTTTGGGTATCGGTAAAAACCAGAAAGTCTTGAAAATAATGTTCCAATTAATTTTTTCCCGTGATTAAAAGGCTCAAAAACTAAAAAATTCAGTCAGGAAACTGTCATCGCGGAGTGTCGTATTCAAATATCTCATTAAAAACTTAAATCGAAACAATTTCACGTCGACATTTCCAATTTTTTGATTTCAAAACAATACCCGTCATCACGGAGTGTCGTATTCAAACAAACATTTCAAATATTTCTAAACATGTCGCCTACAACGGAAAACAACAATTTGATTGAAATTCCTTGAAAGAAACATTCTCGTTTCGGAGTATCGTTGTTGTCGTCACGTCTCCTCGAGACTCATTGAATCGAACGTCTCAATTTCATTCTGTTTTTCCCTCACTTATGATCCCATCATTGCGTAGTGTCGTATTTATAATAGAAACAACAAAACTTCAAAAAATCGTGTCAAGGTCCAAAAAGAAAAAAAAATTTCCCCACAGAAGAAAAAAATTCGTTCTAAAAACCCGTTATCGCATATCTCAGTAAAGAGACAAGGAGAGGAGAGGGGGGGGGGGGGGGAGGGGGGGGAGTTGGAAGAAAAAAAAATGGTTCAAACCATTTCATTTTTTTTTTTCACTTTTTCTCACATTGACAAGTGTCCTCCAATCGAAAATAATGAGAGAGAGAGAGAGAGAAAAGAGAAAAAGAGAGAGAGAGAAAGAGAGAGAGAGAGAGAGAGAGAGAAAGAGAGAGAGTCCGTCGTCTATAAGGCATACCACGATTACCATATCTCTTTTCGCTTTGCCAATCATCATAGCCTCAACATACAAAAACTGAATGAACCAAGGTGTGGGGGGGGGGGGAGAGGGAGGGAAAGGAAAACACAAATACAGATTGGTGAATTCAATTCAATTCAGATACACAGTTTTCGATGGCGCCCTCATTTCTTCTTCAAGGTCATCGATTGGCAGAAAAAAATTTGAAGAAGAAGAAGAAGAAGAAGAAGAAAATCGTTTTGCATAGTTTAGCTTCCTATCCAAGCCTTACGTCCCTTCCCTCCTCTTCAACGTTCAATACATAGTTATTTCTTCTGCCCTCGACGTTCGTCCCAAAATGGGTCAGCAAAATTTTTTCTGTCCATCGTCGTCTTCTTCTTCTTCTTCTTCTTCTTCTTATTTTTTTCTCACTTTGATTATACAAGAATTCGATGAAGGACGAATTTCGGAACAATAAACTGTATTTCGAGGTTAACCATGCTACACATCATTTCTGAATACTCTCCATTTTGTTCACCCACCACCCCCCTCCCCCTTTCCCCATTTTTTAAGGAATTTTAATTAGAAAAATTGCAGCACCAAAATGGAAGAAAAATCAAAATTCTAACGAAAAATTTAATGATCTAGAAAACATCATAATTTAATCCCGTAATTTGTCAATTATTAAAATGGATATTTAAATTTTCAGAGAGAAAAAAGAAATGCTGAAATTATTAAGAAGAAGATGAAGCGCGAAAATTAAAATTTGAATTATTGAAATAATTTAATCACTTAAATTCCATTAACCGACATCGGATCATGATTCAGCGATTTCGATTTGAGAGAGAAATATTTTTTTGTCTCGTTGAATATAAAAACGGTCGACGTGATTGTTGTCAGAAAGACGAGATCTGAAGTTTTGTTTTCAGCATTTTCATTTTTCTTTTGCTGCAAAACCAACCAAACAATGACAGGGCTTCCGTCTGGAAAACGTGTTGAAGTGGCGACCAATAAATCACCAATAATTGACAAATAAGCGACGCTGAAACTGCCAAACAAAACATTCGATTTCTGAAGACAACAATTTCTCGATTTATTGCTGCTTTTTTTTTTGTTGGCGCGATTCAAACTCAAATCAACTCACCTTCTTATTCCGATTTGCCAAATCATTTTTCTTGAACTTCGACAACTCAATGCATTCCACATATCGAAAAGTACAAAACAAGTAAAAGTCATTGTTGTGTCTCTTGGCGTTACTTTATTATCCGCCGACATCTTGAAGACAAACAAATTTTTATTCTTTCCCATTTTTTGTTTTGAAATTCTTCCATTCCATTACCTCCTTATAAAATACGCTCAACGTTCCGACCACAATTATGGCGGCCGATGACAAAATGTCGATGATCAATTTTCCCGTCAACATTGGCTGCTTTGTATTTCTTGGCTTTTGTCTTATTATATCATCGTCGACTGGTTCAACACCTAATGATTGCGCTGGTGGTCCGTCCATTATGATATTGATCCAGAGGATTTGCATTGCGTTCAGCGGATTTTCAAATCGGAACATTGTTGATGCTGCGATCAATGATAATGCTGCAACACTTCTGAAAGAAAAACCAATTTCAGCACAATTTTTTCCTCGTTTTTTTCTCTCTCACGTTGACAATTGAAATCTCACGAAATTCGTGATATTATGATAAATCGCTTTTCCTTCCTCAATTGCTGCTGTCATTGTTGAGAAGTCGTCATCGCATAGGATCATATCGGCCGCTTCTTTACACACATCGGTTCCGCACAATCCCATCGCAACGCCAATGTCGGCTTTTTTTAGTGCCACCGCATCGTTGACGCCATCGCCTGTCATTGCAACCACTTCGCCGAGTGCTTGAAGCGCTTTCACGATTTTCAGCTTGTGTCGCGGCGATGCTCGATAGAAGACGGTGACATGACGAATGACAAGCTCAAGATCGTGCTCATTCATTTCATCGACTTGTTGTCCCGATAAGCAACTATCCGAGCTTGATAAGATTCCTAATGATTGCCCAATGCTTTGGGCTGTTTCCATTGCGTCACCAGTGATCAGTTTCACTTCAACTCCACTTGCTTTTACTATTGAGATTGCGTCAGCAGCTCCTGAACATTCTTTTTAAATGTTGGAAACAGAAAAAGAAAACGCGCTCTACTGAAGCTTTTCAAAATAACAAATTTCTGACCTGGACGTGCTGGATCCAACATTGCGATCATTCCAACAAACATCATGGATTGCATGCTTTCACCTCTTGCCACCCCAATCACTGAAAATTGTTTTTTTTTTGAAATTCTCCTTTTTTTTTGTCTCTACCTCTTAAACCTTTCGTCCCTAATTGTTTTCCTAAATCTAACATTATTTGTCGACTATATTGATCGATTGGTTTTCGATTATTATCCGATGAATAGAATGTTGAGCACTGATCGATGATTCGATCAAGTGCTCCTTTCATAAAATAGACATTCGTTCCGTTTTGATCGCATTGAACTCCCATCCATTTCGTTTCCGATGAGAATGGCATTTCTCTTAATCGCTGATAATTGTTTCGAACATTTTCGAGTTGCGCCTTTTTCGCCAACACCACAATTGCCCCTTCGGTCGGTTGTCCGATCAATTTTTCTCCGTCAATTTTTGCATTGTTGCACACCATTCCGGCCTGAAAACAATTTTTCGTTAATTTTTTTTTTCAAAACCTCCCGCCTCCTCCTTCTTTTTAAACCTCAATGATTCGTGAAAATTCGGGATGACTGAATTGATTGACGACTTCACCATTGAAGACGATCGCACCATCGGCCGAATAACCTAATCCGGACACTGTCGCTTCTTTTCCCTCCGGTGTTACGATGCTTGTCACTGTCATCTCGTTCTTCGTCAGGGTTCCGGTCTTATCCGAACAAATCACGGTTACGCATCCCAACGTTTCAACGGCCGGCATCTTTTTCACAACCGCTCTGCGTTTCGCCATTCGCATTACACCTGAAGCATCGATTAGTACACATTTTTTCGGGCCTTTTTTCAACTCACCAATTGCCAGTGTGACGGCGACCACAATTGGAAGACCTTCTGGTATTGCGGCCACGGCTAGACTGACACCAATTGTGAACATGTCGATGATGTTTCGCTCCTGAATTATTCCAATCAAAAATATGACGCCAATGACGGCGAATGAATAAATCGATAATTGTTTTCCCAGCTCGTCCATACTCTTCTGAAGCGGCGTTTTTGGTGACTGAAAATATTTTTCTGCCGTGTTTTCTTTTCTTTTCGTTTCTTTTCGCTTCCAAAAACCTCTTCACCCATCATCATTTTGACGACTTCACCAAACTGCGAATTGATTGCTGACGAAATCACAATTCCTTTTCCACGTCCCGAGCAGACCAATGTGCCCATGAAGGCGATACACGACAAATGTTCAACATCGACACCTTTTCCACGAATTTCGACTGGTCTCGTTTCCTGAGAAAAGAAAAAAACGCATTTTTTTCTAAATTCTGAGCACAGCAATTGCCGGTTGGCCGCCTCACTTTATGTTTTGGCTCAGTTTCTCCAGTCAGTGAGCTTTCATCGATTTGCAACGAAAAACTCTCGGCAATTCTCAAATCCGACGGAATTCGATCGCCGGTGTTTAGAAGGACAACATCACCAGGCACAAGTTCTCTGGCTAACATGTGCGCTTCTTTTCCGTCTCGTAGTCTGAAAAGATTCAGTTCCCAAACAAAAAAATGAGCTGATCCAATCAATTGGGATGATCCAATCAATCATTTCTTACACTCGACAAGTTGGTGGCACTAATTTGGTTAATTGTTCTAACGTTTTTTCCGATCGATATTCTTGCACAAATCCAACTGTTACGACAATAACAACGGCTACCGTAATACTAATGGCATCATCGTACTGCTTCATTAAAATTGAAACAAATGCCGATGCTAATAATAATAAAATCAGAGGATTTTGAAACTGAAAAAAAAAACATTTTTGTTTTTTTTTAATCAAAAAAAATTCATTCGAACTCTTGAATTTTTCAAAATTGTCAATAGAGCGTGAATGTTTCACCCCCCCCCCCCCCTTCCTTTAAAATTAAAAAAAAATAAGCGAAAATTGTAAAAATTTAAACTGTGTAATATTAAAAACTTTGTGTCATTTGAAAAAAAAAACAACAGTTTCAATTTAGTTTCAGACTCAAATAGAATTTGATGTGTTGCAAACATGCTCTATTAACACTCTCCCAATTTTCCCCAAAAAAACAAAAAAAAAGAGTTCCGAGGCATTTCGTATCTCAAACCTGCTCCAAATATTTTTTATAAATTGGCTCCTCTTCTCCAACTTCAAATTCATTATATCCATGATATTGTCGACGTCGTGTTGCTTCTGCCGTCGTTAATCCATCATCAACGTTTGTTCGAAGCATATGTGTGCATGGCTGAAGACAATTAATTGAGAATTCACTGTCGGACTCCCTCTTTTTCTTTTTTTTTTTTTTAGAAAATCCTTACTATCACATCGTGTGAGGCTGCATTTTCAGCTGTTAATGTTTCAATCATAATATCTTCTTGATTTTGAATTCCTTTTAAATTTGGCGCCTGAATTTCCGCTTTAATTAACGGCGTCGTTTTCTGCAAACAATTTTTCAACGTTTTTATTTTGCTTTCCTCCCTCCCCACCCCCCCCCCCCCCCTCCCTACTTGATGCTCTTCGGCTGATTTCAAGTCGTCGATCTCTCCACCGTTTTTCTTCAAATTTCCCTGAATTCGAAACACAGCTGCCGTGGGTTTTGGCGCCACCTTTTCGTTCTGGAATCAATTTTTGTTTCGTTTGCTGTTTTTCTCAATTTTTTTTTCTAAGTTATAATCATCATCAGCTTCTTCAATTTTCAAACAAATATAATTCAACCTCTGACATATCAATTTTTGTTGATTTTCCACCAACTGTTTGACCATTCATTTTTCAGATATTTCCAGTTTCAGACTATTTCAAACACATTCGTGCCCAATTCTGGATTATTCACTATAAAACAATAAAAAGTGAGAAAATAGAAGAAAACATAAACGAAAAAGGAACAAAATGGAAAACGGCAAAATTTCAACGTCAAAATCATATTTCGTGACCAGTTTAAAATCTAAGCATCAAATCTTATCTGAAAATCTTACAAAAAAAAAAAAGAAAAAAAAACGAAGAAGAAAAATTCCTTTAATTAATTCAAATTAGATTCGGACGTTGTGCACGGATTCCTTAAAGATTCCTGAGAATATCATTTTAGACAAGGAGAAGCTGAAGGCTGAAGCTAGAGCAAGAGCAAAAAGAGCAAGAAGAAAAATTCTTTTTTTTTTTTTCCTTTTTCTCTTTGCATAAAATCCGATTTATCACAAATCCTCTAATACAGTTCTTTTCATAAGTATATGTAGATCCAGGCATTTTTTCGCGCGTTCACAGGAAAAAAATTTTTTTTTTAAATCTGTAAATGCCAACCGATTCAGAATACTTAAAAAACCCGCCGAAATGAATTTTTATCAAATTTAGTGTAGAATGGCTCCCGAACGGCTATAAAAACAAAAAAACATGGTATTTTCAAAAACATAGATCCATCAAATGAAAAGCCGCAAGCAGCGGGTAATTTTTGTCGGGGGATGGTGAGGGCAGCAACGAAGAATTATGTAACTAATTCCATTTCACAGCGAGATTTGTGCTTCTCATTTATTATGCGATTCGTCATTTTCATTTTTATTTCCTTAATAAAATCGATTCTAAATTTTTTGAAATATTTATTGTCGACACATTAAAAACAAAATCAAAATTTTATGATTTTTCTATTTTTAAATTGTTTTTTTTTTCCCGAAAACACACAATTTTTTTCTGATTGGCCTCCTTTTCAAAACATTCGCCGTACCCCATCCCGTCCCGTCCCCGTCCCTGTCCCGCCCCGTCCCGTCAATAAAAAATGAGACGCGAAAATTGTTGCAACTTTTCACATTTAATTGAATGAAATCAATCAAATATTCTTTATTTGCGTCAAGACGCGCTAGAAAAGTGTCAAGAAAGCCCGGGGAGAGATCTTTCCTCCTTCTTCTTCTTCTTCTTCTTCGTCTTTTTTTTGTGTCCCCTCATCACATCAAATATTCCAATTTTCATCTAAAACCTAATTACGAAAAAAAAAAATTTTTTTTTCTTCTCTTTTTTTTTCACTTTAAATTGAGAAAAAATAAGAAATTACGGTGGGAGAGGAAGGGAGGAGGCGTAAAAATATCATCAAATTAACATAAAAATTAAAGAAGAAAAAAAATGACATTTTTACATATTTTTTCTTCAAACAAAAGCTTCTGAAAAAAAATGAAAGAAAAATATCACAAAAACAAGACTGAAGAAAAACAAATGAAAAAACGAAATGAATTTTGATGAATTTTTGATTTTTCTCCACTTTTCGACTACGTCACAATTCTCCCACCTCACCTCACCTCACCTCGTCTTTTTCTGAGCTTCAGCTTCAGCCTATTCTTCGTTTTCCTCTTGTCATTTCACAATTTGTCAAAAAATGCGAAAACTGCCATTTTTATCACATTTTTCAATGAAAAAAAAAAAAAACAAAAAAATTTCCAGCGAGCGATGATTAAAATTATGAAAAAGAAAAAAATTATACCGAGTACATTCGCCCTTTTATATGACGATTTTAGAACGAGGCTTTTAAAAAAGAAGCAAATTCACCAAAATCCGGTCAAGCGCAAAAAAACAATAAAAACCACAGTTTAAACTTTTTTCTTTTTCAAATTTCCGTTTAAAAATAATTCGAGTTGAAACAAAAATCAGCAACAATGACGAAAAAGAAAAACGCTCTTTCTCTTTTTTTCGAAATGAAGGCGTCAGCACTTTGCTCCTCTGAGTTTAGCTGACAGAAAAAAGGCGACATCACTTTTCATTTTCCAGTCGACATGAGAAATGAAATGACAAACATTAAATAAATTCTTCTTCTTCTTCTTCTTCTTCTTCTTCTTCTTCTTCTTCTTCTTCTCCAGAATCCTTGGAGGAGAGATGATGACGAAGAAGGGGCGCGCGTGTAAAATTAAAAAAAAATAGGGAGAGAGAGAGAGAGAGAGAGAGAGGAAAAGAGATTGAAAGAAAAAAAAACTCTTTACTAAAAGCTTCGACATCCTGTGTATTCGTCTCGTCTCAAATATCTATATGTCAACTAAAAATTGTTACTTCTTCATTTGTGACTCCCCCCCCCCCCCCCTCTACCTCACCATCCCCTGTCTCCTCCCCCTTCTCCCTCTTTCCCTCCCCCTTGCTCTTGTTCAGCAGAATTTTCAAGAAAATAAATATAGAAATTGGCGATTATACTTGTTCTATTTTTTTTCCAATCTGGAAAACTACAATAACAACAACAAACAACTAACAAACAATAAGCGCCGGGAAAAAGGAGAAAAAACTTCTTTTTTTTCCGGATTAGCTCAAAAACCACACCCATTTTTAATACATTTCAAATCAACCACAACCGCACACACACAGGCTTTGAACAATTTAAGCTTTTTCAACACCAATTTTTCAAAAAAAGAAAAAAAAAAAAGAAATTTTGCCCTCACATTTTCCATCAAAAAGTGCATTGCAACAGCAAAAAAAAAAAAAAAAACAATGAGCTACAAATCTATTGAGCATTAAATTGCCTAAACTTATTTCCTTTTTACAACAATTCTCAATTCTTTTACAATCGAGAAAAAGCTTTTTAACAAACGAGAACAAATGGGGGGGGGGGGGGGGGGAATAATTTTTTTTTCCTTTTTTTTTCTTTCTTTTTTCAACCAATTTAAATCTAAAATGTTGCTAGGCAATTAATCAAATTTTCAATCATTTTCCTTTTCAGTTCAACCCCGTCAACAAAATAAATCAATAAATAAAATCCTTCTTTCTTATTATTATACAAAGCTTTTATTGATTTTTTTTTTCTCATTTTATGACAAATCTCCTCACATCACTTTTTCCTTCAAAGATTTACGATTCTTCACTAAAACTTCAATTTTACCTTTTTCAACCAAAAGAAAAGCAATTTTCTAAATGCTTTTTCAAGCCGAAAAGACAAAAAAAAAACGTGGAACCCGATATTTCGAGACGTCTTCAGTAGCAATAAAAACTAGAAAAGTCAGGTGAACATTTATTCAAAAACCACCGCACCAAACTCAGCAGGTGTTCGTTCAACTCTAAAACATGGAGCCGCAAAAAAATTTCCCAAACTCCAAAAAAAAAAGGAGAAAAAAAAAAGAAAACACAACGTAAAATTAATTTTAAGATTATTTTTGTTTTTTTCAACAAAAGACAAAATCTTTTTGTTTAAAAGATTAAATTGCGGATTTACGACCAACTTTAAGCCATTTTTTCTATTTCTTTTTCAAAAAAAAAAAAAAAAACTCACCAAAATCCACTGCTTTTTTGTCACACAAATCTACAATCAACCACTCCACCCGTCCACTACAGAAAAAAGGCTGCAAAAGTTATTTTTTTGTCTGAAAAAATTCTCTCCACTTAAAAAAAAAAATAAAAAATCACGATTTAAAACGTTGAAAATAATGAAAAAAAATCGCCAACAGAAAATCAATTAAATATCGCATTTTTTTTTCAAAGTTGAATTAATAGAAATATAAAAACAATTTTTTTAAAACTGAGATCAACATTTTTCAATTGAATTTAATATATTGATTGATCCGAAATCAAATAACAAAAAAAAACAGTTCTTCTTCAATTAATCAATCCAAATTTTTAATAAAGCGTCTTCACTATAAGTTGCAATCATATTCTGATGTGGATGATGACACATTCCAATTGGAAGACGTTCACTAACCTAAAAATTACGTCTTTTTTTCCTTTCACTGTCAACTTTTAGAACGTCTTTGCCGAAGATCGTTTGAAAGATTGAATTCACACAAAATTTATCTGATCTTTTCTTTCTCTCTTTTTTGTGGAATTAATTTTCAAACTTTTTCCAATAAATCAATGCATTTTTAACAAAAAATTCTAATCAGTTTTTTTTTTTTAAATTAAAACAAAGAAAAAAATTGCTTCCAACATACCGGTAGTGTCGTTTCCAGCGACGCCGACAAAACCATGAAACAATATAAAACTCCGTCTTCTGCTAACGCGTACGCCCATTCACCTTTAAAAACACATCAAATTTTTAGCTTTTTATTTAAAATTGAATTTTTGATTTACCTTTCGGTGATAAGATACAATTGACAAAATCTCCTTTCTCTCTTTTTCCCGAGCTCATTGTTCGAACAACCTTAATAATTCCGTTTTTTATTTTTTTTTTATTAAACAAGTCAAACAAATTTTTAAAAAGCCACGTGGTTTGTTCAAACAATGCGAGTTTTCTATAAACATTGCGAATAAAAAAACAACAAAAATAACCAACCTGTCCCGATATATTCACAACACAAAGTGTATTTGTCCGATTACAAACGACCATTTGTGGTGGATCTGATTTTGGGATGGGAAGAACATTAAAAATTGGAGCATCATTTGTTCCGGGAATTCGAATTGTGTTCAAACACTCTCCGGTTTTCGTGTGCCACACTCGAATTGTCCCATCGGATGAGCAGGAAATCTTTAACATTTTTCATTGATTTTTTCTCTCAAATTATTTTGATTGAACAATTACAATTTGATTTCCTTCTTCTGAATATCTCACATCATTTATATATGACGTATGCCCTTTCATTTCCTTTAAACATTTTCCACTTTTCATTCCGTGAACTCTGCGCCAATTTTTGTTTTTTTTTTTACGAAGAAAGTCAAATTCAAAATACCTAACGATGTGATCATTTCCTCCTGATAAAACATGAGAATTATCTTTTGATAATCGAATGGCACAAACTCCATTTACATGAGCTCTGTCGAATCGTCTTAAACAATCACCACTTTCTACTCTCCAAACCTTGAAAACCAAAGTGTTATTTTTTAAATATAAATTAATAATTAAATATTGATTTATTCACTTTAATTTTTCCATCAATGCATCCAGTAGCCAACATTTCTGAATCTCGACTAAAAGCCATACATCTTACCGAAGCATCCATCATCATTAAATTATCTTGCGCCTTTAAAAATTTCTTTTTTCTTTTTAATTAATAAAATTACCTGATATTTTAAATCTTTTCGTAGTTTTCCATTCATATAATTCCAGACTTCAATAAAACCATCCTTCGATCCAGAAACCAAAAAATTTCCATCAGGCGAAAAAACTGCAGATTCTGGATAACTTTCTGAAATGAATACTTTGATTGTTTTTCGAAAAAATAAACTGAATTTGTTACTTGCTGAAAATTTAATAAATCTGGCCATTTGTGTTGGATATCTCTCTTCAACTTGCTCTTTTTGAGCTGCTTTTCCACGAAACAAGTCAATTGCGGTTCCCGGTGGTAAAAGACCTTGATTTAATTGCCATTTCAGTGATTGTCCTAATAAAGAAAGTAATCGAGATGGTGGAACAACATGAACTTCTGATGATAACGATTGGGCAATGGCTGATCGTCGTTTTTCTTTCGTTATGTCTCCATAAACTTCCGAACTATCGAAATATGGTCGATTAATCAGATTTTCTAATCGAGCGAAACGTTCTGGATCAACTTGTTTCAAAAGAATCATTGGATCCGTTTGTCGAGCAACTAAACGAGCTGTTGCTAATTCTCGAAGCTCAACAAGTTCAATAACAACCTTAACAAATTAATTTATAAAAATAAATTGAAAACAAAACGCTTACATGCTCATATAAATCAATTAATTTCTTTGCTGGAAGCTTTAACGGTTGAATAATTTTCATGACATTATCCCAATGTCCGGATATAATTTCATTACAAAATCCATCAATACTATCAACAGTATTTAAGGTGATATTTGTTTCTTCCTGAAGAGCAGCCAACGTTCTTAAAAGATTTGATTCTTTGAGAAATTGTTCAATTAATCGAATAACGCTGAAATTAATTTTATTAATATTTTTTAATTAGGAAAACATTTTTTCTACTTACTCTGCTGATTCAATTTCAATTGATGTCATTTTATTGTCTTAAACGATCTGTAATTTTTTAATTTAATTTTTTAATTATTATTTTCATGGAAATTATAAAAAAATAACAATTTTCATTAAATTCAAATAAAAAATATATTCAAAACTGATTTTTGTGCCAACGCTTTGCGCATTTTCAAACACTGGCGCTTTTCTCGATACTTGAATAAACAAATGTATTTCCGTTTTTTTTTTCGTTTAATAAAAAAAACATTCAAAATCTTAAAATTGTAGATTAATCTATTTGGAACAAAAAAATGGCAAAAAAACAATTTTAAATCTCTATAAATTTCTCACACAAGACAATTTTCGTAGTTTTAAGAGCTTTATTTCAAATAAAATTGAGATTGTTTGTTAAATACAAAAATTTGTTTGCAAATATTAAATAGATCAAACGTTGTAAACTTTTATTTAATTTTCAAATTTGCTGAAAAACGGAAAAATTATCAATTTATGGTGACGATCAATTGATGAGTGATGAGCTGGATGTTTGAGAAAACAATGAGGAGGATGGATTCATGCTGAAATTGGTTTCAGTTTTCAGAAGATGTTCTGAACTTAAAAATTTGCTTACTAATAAATTAATCTTTTTCTCAATAATTTAAGCCTTAAAGTCGTCAAAGCCTGATGCGCTCTGTAATTTCAGCATTTTTAATTAAAAATTTTGAACAAAAATTCAACTTTTACCACCGTGTCAAAAGCTCTTTTTTCGAATCCAGTGAATCCTGATCCAGCCTAAAACCAACATTTTCTTGTTTTTTTTTGTTAAGGAAAAAAGCAGAATCAATTACCAATGAATCGAAAGCTCTTTTATTAAATCCAGTGAACCCTGATCCAGCCAATGAATCGAAAGCTCTTTTATTGAATCCACCAAAACCTGATCCAGCTAGAGAATCGAAAGCTCGTTTATTGAATTCACTAAATCCTGATCCAGCCTTAAAATTTATCTTTTCTTCTTTGCTTTTTTTTTTAGCAAAAATTTCTATTTTCAACATTTACCAAACTATCGAATGTCCTCTTATGAAAATCACCAAATCCACTGTCTGTCTAAAATCATTTTTGAGTGAATAAATCAATCAAAATGTTTTTTACTCACCAAACTATCAAATGCTCTTTTATTGAATGCACCAAAACCAGATCCAGCCTGAAATTTTTCTTTAAATTATTTAATTTTTGAGCGAAATACGGTATGTTAATTTGTCTGCACTGCATCAAACTACACGCACTTTTGCACATTTTTAAAAAGTTTTTATTAGGTTTTTTAACTTTTCTCTAGTTTTCTCTTCGAATTCTTATATTTTCAAATTAAATTTTTCATGTTTTGAATTTTAAAAATCAATTTTTGCAAAAATTTAAAAAAAATTGATTAATTATGCATTTCTTACCAATGAATCGAACGCTCTTTTGTTCAACTGCCTTCCCTGCAAAAAAAAATTAATATTTTTAATTAAAAAGAGAATTTCTGAAAGTTTTCCTCACCGATAAAAACAGATGCTCAATTGGCCTTAAACGAATGACTGCACTTTCACAAAAAGAGCACATCTGAAATCAGTTTCTTTTGTTTTCTTCACTCGTTGCTCATCATTCTTTTCCTTTTTTCTTTCTGTTGTCACAAAATAGGAAACATTCGTTAAAGGGTATTAAATTGGCTTTTCCTTTGGGGGCCCCGTTAACAAAAAAAATGGATTATTTCTCATCGCGCAATCCTCCCGGGTCTTGGCGCCCAAAAAAAACCCAATTATATAATATTTTTTCATACCCATGGTTTCTGATAATAACATGAGCTCTGAGCTGTAGATTTTTTGTTTCTCTTTCTCTAACTGATGGGCTAGACTGGCAAACAACAAAATGAAAAGAAGAAGGCTTTTACAAGAGATTTTTTCTTCCTGGAAGTAGCTTTCTTATTTTTCTTTTTAATAATAATAAAAAGTTTTCCAACATTTTTCCTCATATTTTTGATCAAAGCACAAAAAAAGATTTTTTGTACTATTTTTTTAAGCTTGTTTTTATAGCCCATAAATTCGAGGAGAGAAGGAGGAGGTGAACGAGGCAGGCCTCATGTGTTCGGAAATGAACAAAAGATTTTTTTATTTGAAATTCTGAAAAATCCGTACAAGTATTGTCTCCGTACCAACCCCCCCCTCCCCCCGCCCTCTCCAAATTCCTCCCTTTTACAAATTCATAAAACAACGAAATTTCCGGGGGGAAGGGGGGGGGGGGGGGAGTTGAGAGGAGGAAGAGGGGGGAAAACGCCTTTCTGACACCCCAGGGGAAATTCTAAAACAACAAATTGATATGGATCATTAGAAGCGGGGTAAAATACTTTTTCCCTTTTGTTTTTTTTTTCATGAAAAAAATAAATTAGAAAAGAGAAGACAACATTTTTTTTTCATAACATTTTTTGACTGGCAAAAAAACAGCTTGACAAATTTTTGTTTTCCCTCCCCCCCCCCCCCCCCCCCCCTCCCTTCTCCTTCGGAATTTTCTGAAAATTTGTGCAATTCTCGTAGTTGTCAAACGAAATCGAGTAAAAATTAATTGAAAAAACCTTTTTCTGTCTGTCTCTGTCTCTGTCTCTCTCTCACTCAGTCGATTGAAACCCTTCTGGTTCCATCACGAATAAAGTTTCCTAATAAAACATTTGATGACACCGATTTTTGATTTGTCGTTGTCAAGGAATCTCAACAACATTTTATCATTAGAAAACCCCCATGACCCGATATATTCTTCTGAATATCAGAAGCTAAGAGAAGCAATCAATTATATGCGGGGGTTTTCAAAAAAAAAATGAAAACTGAAGAACAAAACTTATTCCATAGGGATTAAAAAACTCGACTTTTTTCTTCCCTCCTGCCCCCCCCCCCCTTCTTTTTATTTTTGGGTTTTCGTGCGCGGAGCATCGTATACAATTATTTATTATCAAAGCTCACCAGCACAGCACCGAACATCAGAATAGATAGGTTCACTGTAGAAATTCGTGTCGATGCCATCTTTTTCTAGTTCAAAAGCTCAATGAGGAGTCGAAGAAATATGTGTCGAAATCTGAAGCAGAAGACACCGGCGACCAACCAGTGTGAGCAACGAATTCGAAAAATGGCTTTCTCTCTTCTTCTTCTTCTTCTTCTTTCCTTTTCTCTTCCACGCTTAGAGAAACCTCTCCCTTCCTCTTCTCACCATCCCCCCTCCCGCTTCTCTCTCTCTCTCTTTCAAACAGTAGGGCGGAGCTTCAAGAAAGGCGGAGCTACTATTTTCTGAAATAGAAGAGAGAGAGAGAGAAAAGTCTGAAAATAAATATGGACAGCAAACAACCTAAATTGAAAATTGAGAAGAAAATGCGTTGGCGAGTGAAGAAGAAGAAGAAGAAGAAAAAGGGAAAAAATTAATTGGAATTATTACGAATCATTGATCAGGTGTTATTTTTGTTTAAAATCCGTGTTAACGATCTCCAACCCCCCCCCTCTCTCTTTTCCCCCGAGCACTTGTGTGTGCTCGGTGTATGCTTTCTCTCTGTCTCTTTTTCTCTCTCTCTCTCTCTCTCTCTCTCTCTCTCTCTCCTGTCTAAAAGGGAACACTTGGGGCATTATTGTGATATTCGTTGAAAAAAACAATTTTTCGTGTGAAAGAAATAAAAGTCTTTTCAAAAAAAAAAAGAAAAAAGAAAAAAAACGTGTTTTTTCCTTTTTCTTCCTCAAATCGACGCGCGCACAAAACCATTCAATTTTGTTCGTCAATTTTTCGGTTGAACGCGCTACGATCAACTGTAAGCTTAAATCTTATGACATCATCGTCCGCAACGTCTTCTGGTGCATTCATTTTTTCGAGACTTCTTCTTCCATCATCATTGCGCCTCGCCTATTCTCACGACGATTTTGGTCACTTTTTTTTTCATCTTCTTCAACTTTATGGCGCCAACAATGTCTGGGGTCTCCACGATTGATTTGCTTTCTTGTTGAATTCCGACGGCCATTCGCAATGTTGTTGCAAAGACGCTCTATTGTCACGTGCTCAGTTTTTCAAATAAATCTCTTTCTCCCCCCACCTTCAAATCTCCAGACTCGAATATTTTTCCCACGTGTCAATAGAGCAAAGTTTCAACCGTCATTTTCCAAACTTTTTTTTTTTCGCTTCCTGGTTTTAAACGGTGCCCGGCGACTTTTATTTTAAATCGGTGTCGCTTCGCTTTTTTTTCAACATGAAAAGGGAATTAAAAAAAAGAAAAAGAAAAGAAAAGAAAGGATAAAACTCCAAAGGACTTTTTTCAAACAACAAAAGTCTACTTTTTTTTTCCTGAAAAAACGGTTCTAGAATTCTAATTGGCTCAACTAAACACTTTTTTAATCATCTGAATATTTCCCTTTTCCTTTTTTTTTTGTTTATTTTTTAATTTCAGCCGATGACGCATCGCATTTATTAATCTTTTCGCCTACTGTAACCCGCATTAATGCTCTTTCAGCGTGCACACTAACACCTTCACGCACAATTGCACACTTTACCGTAGTTTGAATCAGCCGTTTTTTTTTCTTCCTTCTTCAACGATTGTTTGTCGGACGGTAATATTCGACACAATTTCTCCGAATCCACCTTTGAAAATTTTCACGTGATTCATCGACTACCAAAGGCCCTGGGGAACAATTCAAATGGGATTCGTCAGAATTTCATCATCTTCTTCTTCTTCTCTATTCTTACTCACGCATATCATCATCTCGTAAATTGGCTTCATCATTCATTTCTTTTCTTTCAATTCCGTCTGTTTTTCTTCTCCAAAAAAAAAAAAAAAATAGTTGGCGCCATGACTGTATTCAAAATGAGCAGAAAAAAAGTGCTTAAAAAATGAAAGGAGAAAGCATCAAACAACTTTTCTTCATATAAATCACAATTTTTGTCACCACTCAACCATCAAATTTGTTTATTTTTTCTTTTTCGTCGTCGTGTTTTCTTTTTGATAGCGTGTCGCCTGAATTATACGCCAGGGAACAATTTAATAAATTTCTTCTCAATTTTTATGCGGCCAAAATTGAAAACAACACACGAGAACCACCTACGAGCAAGTTTAGCTCAATTCATGAAGGATTCTTTCACTAATTTTGATGAGATGCTAATTGTTTAAAATCGTTTAATCGGACTGGGGGGGGGGGGGGAACATCAAGCATTTTTGATTCATGATCTCCAATTATCTGATAGAAAATTCTTCCAGCTTTTCACTTCAATATTATATCCTTGTTCGGTGACTTCATATCCAATAATCTGAAATTTTTGTTTTTTTTTCTTTTTTTTCAATTTCAACAAACTTCTGTTCTTTCAACTTGTGCTAATGACGAATTATCGTGATACGTTTTTTTCCAGACTTCAATGACGTCATCGGCACAAACCTGAAACAATTTCAATCAGGATTAAATCGACTGTTACCCTCCTTTCGTCTCGTCACCATTTCTTTCTCCTCACTCACATTATAAGCTTTTTTAGTTGTAACTTCATCGTTTACTCGTACTTTTCCTTGCATTATAAGTTTTACGACTTCACTGGAAAAAAAACCGCATTTATTTTTAAACATAAAAGGGAA
This sequence comes from Caenorhabditis drosophilae, assembly GCA_963572285.1. Taxonomy (NCBI): domain Eukaryota; kingdom Metazoa; phylum Nematoda; class Chromadorea; order Rhabditida; family Rhabditidae; genus Caenorhabditis; species Caenorhabditis drosophilae. The sequence goes on along the minus strand of OY751561.1, from coordinate 7,975,322 downwards.
ACGGTGGAAGGAGAGAGGAAGATGAGGGGGAGGAGCACCCAATTCTATTTTCCACTTCATCTTCTTTTTTTTCCTTCTAACGTTTTCCTACTCGAATCCGATTGGTTTGATAAATTTTGTTTGTCTCAACAAAAAAAAAATAACAAATCGAAATCCCAATTTCGCCCACGTTTTTTCAAATGGATTTTCTATTTTCAACCTGCTGCTTTGTCCTGTCGCCCGATTCACAAATGTGTCTAATCTTCGGCTTCCAGTCTTCAACACCTTTAATTTATAATCTTTTGGCAGTCCATCATCGCCAATTTCTGGCGTTTTATTCGTCTTCTTGATTTCTTTCAAGCATCGACACGATGTTGAAATGCCTCGTCGGATGATCAATGATGCGGTGGCCGTTGGGAACAACATTTCTTCTGAAGAATTTCAAAACAAAAACATTTGATTCAAATTGAATCGGCGTTTTAAGATATTTTCACAGCGACTCGAATCACTTGAATTTTGAGAAAACGAAAAATCATTTTTCACATTTATTTTTCATCAATTCTTCTGAATCCGGAATATAACTTTTTATTGATCCATCATTCAAATATTTTCTCATAAACAGATCAATTCTCATTTTTTCTCGAACTTTCCCATCAAAAATCGCTCGAAATTTTCCATTTTTTCCAAATCCTCCTTCAATTCGTCCGCTGACACCGCCGTCTTCAGCACAAATCTGAAACGAAATTCGCGTTGAGATACTCGCGTTTCAGGACCCCATTTTCTAGACTTTCATGTTTCGAAACATTTCAATATTGGTTTCCGGTTTGAACATTCCCGTACAGATCGCTGATTGTCCGTCGTCGTTCTCGACGCGTTCAATGATTCCCTGCAATTGATGATGAAAAATTGATTTTTTCAAGTGTTCAAAAACCGTTCGACATTTTCTGGAAAAGCGCACAATTTGCTCCGAATTTTCGAGAATCTGAATCAGCATTTTTTGGTTTCTTCATGAAAAAAATCACCATGAATTGATCACTTTTGAGACTTTTCCTCTGAACGCAAATCGACATCCTTTTCCATTTTGTTCTAGTCTTGACGCCATCAAAACTTGTTGCGATTCTTCTCGATTTTCCAGATAAATCAGTTTTTCGAAAATCAACCACACAAGACACGGCATTTCCATGATGGCAAGTTGTTCGAATTCGTTTTTTGTTTGTCTTAAAAATTGGCATTCTGCCATCACTGTCTCAAACCCAATCGATATGTGCATTTTGGTTTTTGATGAGAGTTTGGAGCGGAAAAATGTGATTGGCTCGATTTCTGCCAGACATTGACTAATCGGTTGAAGATAGCCAGGAGACGAAACTTCAAAAAAATTTCATTTTTTTTTGTTTGTTAAACTACAATTCAAATCCTCTGAAATATATTTTGGCTACAATTTTTTTTCAAAAATTTTTCAGCTTCAACGTTACTCAATAAATAAAAGAAGCTCAAAACTGAGGGATAAATTTTGCTTACCAATACATCTTGAAAATCGATTTTCATCGAATTGTGCCACCAAAAGTGCGGCTCTTTCACCAGCTTTCACAATTTTCACTTTTTCTTTCCAACTTTCGACACTTTTCACTTTTCGAACTTCTTTGATTTTTGCAAATTCGATTTCATCGCCAACTCTGAAGGTCAAATCACTAAATTGTTCTTCAAACTTCGAATTTTTTTTTGAAAAACCCAACCGTATTGATCCTTGAATTACCGTACCGGTTACTACGGTACCTTTTCCTTTTATTGAAAAACAATGGTCAGAGGCCATGAGAAATCTGAAAATTTGATGTTTATAAGTTCAAATTCAGTTTTTACGGTTTATTGATTTCTCGGCTTGGAACAAAACATTTCTCAATTATTGATTTTTTCAATTTCTCAATCGATTCTGAAAAAATTAGAAAAATCTTTTTTTTTTCGGGGCTTTCAATTTTCAGTTTTTACCTGGCACAAAATGTTGCTCATTCAATGACATTTCAACAATTTCACAATTTTCATCAACTCCAACAATTTTTAATGCTTTTCTCACATTTTTCTTCATTTTTTCAATTTTTATCAATTTCTCGCTGTTTTCAATTAAATCAATTTTGTTTAGCACAACAACGACTCGTTTCGGGCAGAACATTGAGCACAATAGTAAATGCTCAGCAGTTTGAGCTTGAACACCGCTCATTGCGTCAATTACAATTATTGCTAAATCGAACACTTGGCTGGCTGCTAGAACAGCTCGGATTAAGGCTGAATGACCGGGACAATCGATTAACGCTAATCGATAGTTATCGATTTTCAACGATGAGAATCTGAAAATTGCCAAAAGAAAAAGTCTACGTCGACAAAAATTATTTTTTTCCACCCCAAATCTAAGGTATTTCTTCTTCCTCCATTATCAGCATGTTTATCAAATGCCATTGTCGATCCCATCTCAAACAATCTTTTTTTAAATCTTCCCTCATCCTCAGTGTCACTTCAAACCTCAGCTAGCTTTTGTGTCAATGTCGTTTTTCCACAATCAACATGGCCTAGAATCCCAATATTTAAGGAGATCATCTAAAAACTTTTAATTTCTTCATTTTTTCTGTTTTAGCAGATTTCAATTCAAGCATTTTTCGGCTTTAAACCAATTTTTCATTTATCCAATTTGAATTGTTTAAATAAATTTATATTTTAAAACATTTCCCAAATTTTTATAAATAAATAAACCCTTTTCCCGTGCAATAAAGTATTCATGTATTAGTTAAGAAGAAGAAGAAGGAGAAGCCGCAAAACCATTTGGATTTTGTGTTTGCCAATTCCATAAATCTCTGCACATTTCTTCTAATCCAAACTCAGCTTTCCATCCAAGCTTCTCGAATGCCAATGATGGATCACAATAAACTGAGGCGACATCACCCGGTCTTGGCACTCCAATTTGTGTCGGAATTTCTTTTCCGCTCGCTTTTTTCAGTGCATCAACCATTTGTTGAACTGAATATCCGTTTCCAGTTCCAAGATTGTAGATTTCTGTTCCAACATTTCCTTGCGTTTTTAATCTATCAAGAGCTTTGACGTGCCCTTTTGCTAAATCAACAACATGAATATAATCTCGAACTCCAGTTCCATCAATTGTATCAAATTGATTTCCATAAATTGTCAATGTTTTTAATTTTCCAATTGCAACTTGACTAACATATGGCATTAAATTATTTGGAGTTCCTTTTGGATCTTCTCCAATTCTTCCTGATTTATGAGCTCCAACCGGATTGAAATATCTAAGAATAGTCACATTCCATTCCTTAATTTTTACAATTTTTAAAAAAATTTTCTCAGTCTTAAAAACAAACTGGATTGGCTTTTCCAATATCAATCAATATTTGTTCCATCATGTATTTTGTTTGGCCATATGGATTTGTGATTCCTTGACCAGTCGAACTTTTTTCAGTGATTGGCAACTCGCTGGGTGGTCCATAAACAGTTGCGCTGCTTGAAAACACAAAATTCTTGACGTTGTATTTCAAGCACATCTGTGAAAAAAATCAGGACTTTTGATCAAAAACAAAAATCTATTTATTTTACAAACTTTACAAAGGTTTAAGCTTGCTCCTAAATTGTTCGAATAATATTTCAACGGTTCGGTAACTGATTCACCAACAGCTTTCAACGCTGCCAAATGGACAACACCGTCGAATTTGTTCTGAAATGATTTTAAGCTTCGGTAATATTTCAAACATTCTGAAACAAATTCACATCGACAAACACTTTTTCCAGTGCGGATTCATCACAAACGTCAACATTCTTAAACGGAACCGGTTTTCCAACCAATTCTGATACTCTTTGCAGTGAAATCGCGTTTCCTTCCTCATCTGAATTCATTTTTCATCATTTTTAAAAAGACTTATTTGGTTACCTGCGATTGCGTTGGCAAAATTGTCAATACAAAAAACTTTGTATCCAGCATTAATTAGCTCTAATACCGTATGGCTTCCAATGAATCCAGCAGCTCCCGTCACCAAAATATGCATCTTTAAAATAAAAAAATGAATTTAAACCTTCCAACAAAGCAAAAGTTCGATGAAATTGAACTTTCAAATAAATAGATCAATTCGAAAAAAAAATGAAGCTGAATCAACGTCAAAAAGATTGCCAACACGAAATGTATTTTCACTTTCTCTTTTCTCCGCGGATTTTTTAATTTTCTCCATCTTTTCCGCCTCTTCACATTTCTACGATTCTACTAATTCTTGTCGTCATTTTTTTTAAACGGAAAAGTTTTAAATTAAAAATCAGTCTTTTTTAAAAACTCGTCTTATCGTTTTTATTTGTTAGAGAGAAAAGTCAAATTTTCCGGTTGATAATGAATGAAAAAAAATTTATTTTTTTTAAAGGTTGAAACTTATAAATCGGTCAAAACGAAAAAAACAACGACAAAAAATACCCGGCAGGATTGAGAAAAGACAAAATTAATTAACAATAATCAAATTACCACAATTTATAAAAACCAATAATCGAGGCAATTAATGAAAAGGTAGCTGACTGTCTTAATGATAATTTACCAGCCCACAGAATTTTATGAGGTAAAGAATTGACACCGCTAATAAAATCCGATGATAAACCAATTAAAGTCAATAAATCCTCTTTGGATTTTTCAATTCCTTTTGTTGAAATAATTCGAATTTGTCGAATTATTCCATTTATTAGTGCAATTAACCATAAATAAAGACAATATCTAAAGAGTAAAGCTGAATTAAAATTTAATAATTTCGCATCTGAAAGCCATGCAATCAATTCAACGACTCCATAAACTGAATAAACTCCTGTCACTGCTGCTCCTGTCATAAATTCGATCGAGTCAATTGAGGTTCCAACTTTTCCCGACTTTGCTGTTTGAATAACATGTCGTAATGCTTTGATCATACTTGGATGGTTGAATTGTCTCAAAACTAATCGAGCCGAACTTAATTGTTTTGCCAAAGCGAGAATTTCTTTCGATTTGTTTGAACTTGTTGTCGATCGAAGTTGAAGATAAAATGCCAATGATCTGATTGCTTTGTCGCGTCCGCCATAAGTTCCAAGCACGTTTGTTAAATGATCCACATTTAATAAGGATGTTTGATTGTGAGCCATTTTAACGGAATAAAACAAATTGTGTAAAAACCAACAAAATGATCAATAATATCATTTTGTTCATTTTTAAGTTTCAATACGACCGCCTTTTTAGGATACAATGTAGTCATGTCATACGCTTTTACATAAGAATTTTCTAAATGTCTGTGTCTACTTAATAAATATGATATTTTAGTCACTATAATGAACGAATCAAACTATAAGATAGCCAGGCTTACCAAAGAAATTTAAAAAATATTATAAAGTCTTTTCAAAACTATTCGAAATCAATTTCGTTTCGTTCAGTCTTTTTTCAGGTTCATTTTGAGTAACGTGTAAAACAATAAAAAAAACAACGAACAAGCAAAGAACGGTAAAAAGTTGAACAACAGTTTGGAATTGTAAAGAATTTAAAGCATGCTTTCAATAAGTGTATCTCTCAATTTATTGCTGATGCTTGATGGTGCTCCTTGTTCTCCAAGTTTAAAGATCGATTCTACTACAGATAATTCAGTTGATGTTGAGTCAAGACCTGAATTTTTTTAAATTAATTTATTTGTATTCAAAAAACTGTTTACCACAAAACGCGATCCAATCATTTGCTACCATTCCAGCGCCAATAAGTTCACTTCCTCGATTGACTGTTCCAGCAACAACTGGAATTTGAAGCAGAGCTGCCAACTCTCGTTGAGTCTCTGGAGGTGTTCTGGCAGCAACAAGACATCCTTGTGAAGTAAGAGAACAATAACTTCCAACAAGAGCATTTTGACCAAGACTGACACGAAACACTTCAACGCCTAGAACGTCAACAAGAGCTTCTTCGGTTTCTGGACTGATTTCAGCGTGAACGATTGCAACGTGATCATTGCATGCAATAACATTTCCCAAAGCAGATAAACGCTCGTCAACTCGACGAATTTTCACTTCATCTGGCAACGAATTTCTTAAGTGCTGAAGTTCTTGATCTGTTGTTGAACTAGGAACAAGAAGCCCTTTTCTGTTTCCGACCGTTACACGACCGACAATTCTGGTAGATGCGATAGATGTGTGAACGACTGGAATAACATCAGCTAATTCTGCTTCCACAATACTAAAAAAAATATTATTCAAAACTTGGTATATAATAAAATATAGAATACCTGTAAAAATTTTGTGTTCCTCCAATCCCAACAAGACAATAACTGTTAGTCAATGTGCAGAAAACTCCTACATCATTACTTCCTTCATAATCAACACGGAGAGCCATTTTTAATTTGAAAAAAAAAAACCTAAAACTGTCAAATGAATTGAATGATCATTATTCAAAATAAAAGTTGAGTAATATTTCGTAATTTAAAAACCATTTATACTAAGTTGAAATTTTAAAAAAATTGAATAAAACTTATAGAATTTGAAGCTTTTAATGAACAATTAATTTTTGAAGAAATTTATAATCTTTTAAATTTTAATTTCGCTTCGGAATAATTGTTTTTAGGCGCAAAAAAAATTGATTAAAAAAAAACTAAAATTATAAAATGGGAAGTTCGCCCCAATGAACTTGCTAGAGAGGTGTACACCCGAAGTGTCGTTTTTTTTCGAAATTTTGTCATTCTTTTTTCTGATCGTTTCTTTTAAAATTTAAAAGGGGAATTTCTTTTTTAATTTCTTCCAACCATTTTCAATTAATTTTTTAAAATAGAAATGGCTTCAACTGACGTTAAAAATGCTGTATCACATATGGAAATGGATCGTGGAGGTGCATTCGATTTCTCCAACTGTATTCGTAATCAAGCAATGTGCAAATTAGGCGCTAAAGCTCCACGTTTGACCAGTACTGGAACGACTATTGTTGCTGTTTCCTACAAGGTATTTATTTTCTTTGTTTCTTGCTAAAAATTTTAAATATATTCAGGGGGGTCTTGTTATGGGGGCTGATTCGCGGGCAACTGCAGGAAATATTATCGCCGATAAGCATTGTGAAAAAGTTCACAAATTGACCGACTCAATTTATGCTTGTGGCGCTGGAACTGCGGCCGATCTTGATCAAGTCACAAAAATGTTGTCCGGAAATCTTCGCCTTATTGAATTGAATACAGGAAGAAAGGCTCGAGTTATTACTGCTCTTCGTCAAGCCAAACAACATTTGTTTAATTATCAAGGATACATTGGGGCTTATCTTCTCATTGGTAGGATTACCTCACTATTTAAAAAAAATAATTTTGAATTATTTTTAGGTGGAGTTGATCCAACTGGACCGCATCTTTACATGTGTTCAGCTAATGGAACCACGATGGCTTTCCCATTCACTTCTCAAGGATCTGGAAGTTACGCAGCTATCACCATTCTTGAACGTGATTTCAAAATTGATATGTCAAAAGAAGAAGCTGAGAAATTGGTTCAACGTGCGCTTGAAGCTGGAATGCACGGAGACAATGCTTCTGGAAATAGTTTGAATCTCGTTATAATCGAGGCAAACGAAACTGTTTTCAAGGTTCGAGCTTTCTTAACAATTTCTTATTCAGTTGTAAAATTATTTTTAAATGTTTAGGGTCCAATTGTGCCGGAATTCTGTAAACGCCCAGAACCAAATGATCTTGACTACAAGTTTAAAGCTGGAGCAACAAAAGTTTTGAAGCACAGGACATACAAGTATGATATCATCGAATCCATGGATATCAGTCACTAATTTATTGCACTGTCCCATTAAACTTATTTATTAAATTTCAACAAGTTTCGTTCTAAATTTCATCTTCTTTTGGTGACTTCGGTGTAATTCATTTTCAAATAAATCAATCGTTTTATTTTACAATTTTAAACCGGTTAAAATAACTTGTAATCGGAAAGATAAATGTTGAAGATTTGAATGCATAATTATGCGGTAAAAATGGCGTTGATTGCCCAATGATCGGAGGGGAAACAAAGACAAGATCGAATTCGATTGCGGCCTTCTAAACTAAACTGAACTTTTCTTGCTTTTCCATGCCAATAAATACGATCGAAACGAAGACGAGCTCCAAATCCTTGTTTGTTATCATTGTGTCGAGTGTCCCAGGTGAATTTGTGTTTAATTTCAGCGCCAGCAGAAATCCAAGCATCTTGAACATTTGGCGGAATATTGGTTACTTCATCATCGCGCAAATTCAAATCACCACCAAAGAAGAGATAACATCCAGGATTTTGTTGGATCAATTCTCGAACTTTATCCATGCAAAAGGCGAATTGAGCTCGGCGTTGATTACTATGCTCTTTCATACTTTCGAGATGAGTATTGAGTAAAAATATTTTTAGACTTCCAATCGATCCCTGTAACGAGAATTCATCAAGTTTATTGATTTTATAAGAAAATTGCCTCAATAATCTGAAGAGTTCGATACATTCCAGAGTTTTTATAATGAATAACGTCGTGTTTTTCAACTTCAAACATTTTTGAAACTAAAATTGCGGTGTAATATTGACAACCTTAATGAATTTTTTTTTAAATTAGTTAAATTTAAAATTTGGCAAGTATTTATTTTGTTTTACCTTTGTTCGAATAATAAATATCATATAATGATTTTAGTTTATCGATTGGTTCTAATTCGCGATCAACAACTTCTTGCAAAAAAACTATATCGGAATTGACCCTAAAAAATTTGATTTTCGATAAATTCTAAAAACCAACAAACATTTTAATAATTTTAGCGACAGCTTTCATTCGAGTTGAAAGACTTCTACCATCTAATCCATCAATATTCCATGACATCACACTGATTTCAAATCCCTTTAATATTGATTTTAATGAAAATGTGAAGATCTTTTTTCTTTAATCGTTACAGTTAAATCGATTGTTTCAATATTTTCTGTAGCTTTGGAGGCTGATGAAGATGGTCCACCCATAACTGCTTCAGTTTTTTGCTGCTTAAAACTGTCACTTCCATAGAAAATGTCAAGGGCTCGTTTCAAATCCCAATTGACGTCTTGTAAAATGGATTGAGCTAGAATTTCGTCGGTGTTTGTGATTTCCGCAAAGCTCTTCATTGTTTCTTCACATTTTTCATCATTGACTTTTATTTTTTTTAAAATTTTTTAAAATTTGAAAAAAGTTTTCCTCACTTTTTGGTTCAAAACCGCTTTCTTGACGAATTATTTCAATTCCACAGTTTTCGCCATCTTCTTCATCAGAAATTTCGACGATTTCTTCAATTTTCGATTTCTTGGTAACAATTTCAACGTCTTCATCGCTCGACATTTTCCTTTTTCAAAAATTGTTCTATTTAAAAGACCGCGTGAAGAAATGACGAAGAAAAGGCGTGTCACCAAATAGGCGGGGTTTGCAATACTGGCGCGGTTTTACCGCAGAGTTTTATTGAACGTGGAATTCGTCGAGTTTTCCTTGGATTTTATCGGTTTTAATCTGATTTTGAAGCATAAGCCGTTATTTTTCAATTTATTTTTTATTTAAATGGAAAAATAAACAATTCAATATATTTATTCAAATTTTTTTCTTATCATAAGTAATTTTACCAGAGGCAAATGTTAATTTGAATAAAATTCTTATTTTTTAAAATGATTGCTGTTTTTACTTTTTTTACTTGTTTAAAATTCGTTTTTCTTAATTTATTTTTACTTTAGAAATTTGTATTAATTTTCCAGATGGTTCTCTCTAACGGAAGTATCACAAGCACAATTTTGAAAGCGAAATTCGGAGATGAAGTCAGAAAAACATCTCTTCACCATGGAAATGATCTTACATTAGCTGATCTTTTTTTAACAGTTCAAAGAATTTTTGGAATTACCCAATCAGAAGGCCTTATTCTTAAATATAAAGATTCTGGTTCGTTGTTTTAAAACGTTTTAATGCAGTAAAATCTTTATTTGTTGTAGATGGAGATTTTGTTACCCTCATCGAAGATTCGGATTTGCTTCTTGCTCTTAACACCGATGCTGCTCAAAATGGAGTTCTTAATGTTTCTCTGTCGATCGATTCTAAAGCGCATGAAGCAATTGTTGATGTTCAACAACAAGTTGATCAAATAAAGGTTTCGTTTTTTATTTTGTCATATAAACATTAAAAACAAATTTCAGCAAGATGTAGCTAAATTGTTGAATTCAATTTCTTCTCTTGACAATTTGTCTTCATTAATTGATAACATTTCGATTTCTTCAAAATCGGGGGTAATTTTGCAAAAGGTTGAAAACACAGTGAATTTAAAAATAATGAAAAATTTGCAGAAATTCGAAGCTCCACCATCGCCAGTTCCATCAGAAAGACCTGAGATTCCGGCAACAATTCAGCCGTCGCTTCAAGAGCAGGTGTTGAATGATATTCATCGTGGAGCGCCAATCGAGGAAGACATTCCATTAGAAGCATCGTTTGTTCAACAACAACATCCACCACAACACGATTTTTCGAACCATGATCAACCGACGCACCCACCTTCGGACATTTTCCAATCACAACCACCAACATCAATTCCATTGTTCCCAACATCGAACGCTGCTCCACCATCGTCTGTTGAGCAAAATCAGTTTGCGCCACCACCGCAATTCAATCCGATACCATCGCAAGGTGCACCATCACATTCATCAGTGTCGTCAACACCGATTCCACATGGTTTTCCGCCTCAACAAAACCAACAACAGCAACAACAAGAAAACCATTTTGGAGCACCACCATCGCTTCAAAATCAATTCTCGCCACCACCGGTGCAGCATCAGCAATTTGCTCCACCTTCAGTGAATGGTGATCCACAAGGCCCACAACAACAACAACAACAACCACAGCAACCACAGCAACCGCAGCAACCGCAGCAACAACAACAACAACAAAACTTTGGACCACCGCCATCCCTTCAATCACAAGGATTTGCACCACCCCAATTGGGTGGAGGACCAGGGCCGCAAGGTTTTGCACCACCGCCATCACAAGGGTTTGCTCCACCGTCACAAGGAGGGCCTGGTCCATTGAGTGGACCACCACTACCACAAGGAGGGTCAGGACCACAAGGATTTGCTCCACCATCACAAGGAGGGCCGGGACCACAAGGGTTCGCTCCGCCACCCCAATTATCGTCGCAAGGAGGCCCTAGACCACAAGGATTTGCCCCGCCACCACAAGGAGGGCCGGGATCGTTTGCGCCACCACCACAAGGAGGACCGGGATCGTTTGCGCCACCACCACAAGGAGGGCCGGGATCGTTTGCGCCACCACCACAAGGAGGACCGGGATCATTTGCACCTCCACCACAAGGAGGTCCGGGATCATTTGCACCTCCACCACAAGGAGGTCCAGGCGGATTCGGAGGACCACCACAAGGAGGGCCAGGAGGATTTGCGCCACCACCAAATAGTTTTGCACCTCCATCAAACGCACCAGGAGGAAATCCATTTGCTCGAGGACCAGCGGGACCGGGATATCGTCAATCACCATACCATCAATAAATATATTATTTTTTCTAGATAATTTTTTTTTGGTAAATAGTCTTGCAATTCGATTCATTCGACATTATCATATTAATTTATTATTAGAAAACAATGAAAAAATGATTTGGAATTTATTTTAAAAGAAAGAATGTTCCTTTAAAAATAAATTTTTTTTTGTGCATGAAACTGTCTAGTTTTGTATTTTCCCCAAAGTAAAATCAATTTTCCCCGTTTCCGTATGAGTATCCATGTCCCCTTTTGGGCATTTTTGTGATATTTCTTTAATTTTTGTGTTCCTCCTTTTAAGCGGCTTTTTTTTTTAAAACATTCTTGGTCTTGGGGGGCTCTGTACCCGTTCGTATGATTGGTTTTGTTTTACTTCTAACATTATTTTGTTTTTCCATTTTTTTTGGATTTTTTTGTAGTCCTCGAAATAAATTGTGCTGTGTGGAAAAAATCTAAATTTATTACAACAATTGGTACATAAAAAAATTGTCAGATCACTTTCTTTTTGTCATTTTTAAGTAAGAATACAAATAAGTAAAATAATGAAAAATGGTGAAAAGTTAAGAATTGAAACTTTTGATGGTGAAGGAGTTGGAAGTGGAGATATTGAGCAAGCCGTATTACAATAAGTCGAATTACAAACTTTTACGGAGTATTGAACTGATGCAAGGGTCCTGAAAAGAAGAAAGATTGAATTACTGTAAAAGTCGGCAATGGTAGAGAAGTTCACTTGTATTCACAATGTCCAAAGTTTGAATAAGCACTGTTATCCGGATAATCAATGGCAACTGTTGAAGAACACGATTTTTTGACATAACTTTTAGAAGAATCAATAAAAGATTTTTCACGAACTGCAAGAAAATAAGATGAATGAATATCAATGTGTCAAGTAAATACTGAAAACGCAAAAATGTCCTTGACACGTGGCACCGCTGCAATCATCTTGATTTTGAGCATAACACTGAGCACATGTAATAAGCGGAAGATCTTCGCATTGTGAATTACAATTTGAGCCAGTATTGCAAATTTTAACGTTATACTCAACATCATTGATTGTTCTGAATCATTAATTTGTTTTTCTTAAAAATTGCATTTCGAGAAACCGTTTCTCGCATTGATTGATTGACGTTGTCCGAGTTGAGTCTGGATATTCGGCAAAGTTAAAGTTCGAGCATCCTTTACGAAAATATGTCAAACCGGTTGAACCTCGATATTGTCGCTCTGAAATTTGAAACGTAGAATTTTTGGAAAATTAACCAAATTTCTGATTCTAATTTTACCGTAGATGCAATAATTCGACTGACAAGATCCGGTAAAACAATCCTGGTTACCATCACAATCGTAACAAGTCACCAATGGCTCTGGAATAATAATTAAACTCAAAAAGAAAGAAGAAAGCTTTATCGATTATTACGCCTCTGTGGTGGCAGAGTCGGAGTTTGTCCTGGATTGCAATAATTATTGCAAAGATCTAAATTGTTGCATATTTTTACGTAATATCGGCTCGTAGCAGTGTTTCTAGAAAATAATTTTTGATATTTTTTTTTTAATTAAAAATTAAATAATTACCTGACTTCACAAATATCCAATGATTGAACTAAAGTGTTATCATCGAGAATTATTGTTGGATCAATTAAACATGATTTTTTGATAAAAAGTTGATTTCTTGTTAATCTTCGCTCTAGAAAATCGAAATTTAATTTGAAAATTTAAAAATTTGTTAAAACCATATAAACAATAATTTCCTTGACACGTGTTTGTCTGACAATCAGTTCCATCGGAGCTTTCACAATTATAACACGTCACTGAAAAAAGAATTCTCAAAAGGTTCTGGAAAGACTTCAATCAATTTGTTACCTGATCCAATTGGCGGAGGGTTTGGTAGCGGTGCAAATGTAGAAGTTGTAAATGGTAGCGTTGGTTGAAGTTCAGTTCGACAATCAAGATTACAATAATCTGAACTTGTGCACAAGGAAACATAATATTGTCCTTGATTTGTGGTTCTTGTCACACATTGATTCAAATTTTCAAGAATTACACCATCATCAAACTGATACGTCGCCTTTTTTGAACAAGTTCGAAGGACTTGAACAACTCCATTGATGGAATTTAATTGTTCTGAAAACATTGATTTTTCAAATTTGAAAAAATAATTAAAACTACCATATAAACAAACGTCTGATTCACAATCTGGAGCACTGACACAAGCTTGGTTTCCATAACTATAACAACTTCGGCATATGATCGCCTCACATTTTAATGATAAAATAGCAAATAAAATGAAAAAAATGATAAAGCGATACATCTCCAAGTGAACAATCACAAAAAATAATGTTGGGAAATGCTTCAAGCATTCTTCAAGTATTTGTTTATGGGGATCCTACTCATCGTCTTGATACACACAAACGATATGTTTACTGTATTTGGAACTTATGCGAACTGTTTGTTTGATTTTGAGATTTGTCGGCGTTAACACATAGTTTAATCCTAGATGACTCGTTTTGGAGTTTTTTTTTCTTGTTCTCTCTAGTGAATACTGTAATAAAAAAATTGAGTAAATCAAATTTTATTTACATTTTTGATTAGTTTATTTTAAAGAAAAAAAAATTTGTGAAAAATTAAATTTCAAGTATCATTGAGTCATCGGTAAAACAATTTTTGAATCAAAAATTATTAATAATATTTTAATAAAATAAAACATTTGTTTAAAGGATCATTTGTAAAAAAGACCTAATGGTCCCGCCTGTACCGCGCGAAGGCTGCTCCATCGATAAATCAGAAAATCCTAAAATTTTTGAATTTATTTTTTCGATTTCTTTCATGCTTTTTTTTTGTTTCGTTTGATAATTTTAAAACATGTATTTTTAGAAAATTATTATTTTTCATTCTCAATCAAATTTGGGTTTTGGAAGTTTTCTGATTTTCATATAGAATATGAATTGTTTTCATTCAATTATTTCTCAAAAAGCATTTTTTTTTGTTTAAAAAAAGAATGTGTAGTTTGTAGTTTACAAGTGTGCTTTTCCGCTCTATTGCAATTTCTCTATTTCTTTCCTTTCTCTTTCTTTGCGTTGTTTTTTCACTACTGAGCGCCAGGCAGCCAAAATTTTTATACAATTCATTTTGTCCTAAAATTTTAATTTTTTCTTTTTTTTACTTTTTTAATGTCATTTTTTTTCTTGTAAATGTTTTCAAAAATTTTTGGTAAAAAAATGTTTGTTTAAAAAATTTTAAAAATTAATATTTAACAAAACTTGAAACTTAAAGATATATTATTCTAATTTTTGGATATGTTGAAAATTCTCTTTAGATATATTTTATTATTTTTTTCCCTAGTTATAATATTTAATTTTTTAAGGTAATGGCTCCAGCTAAGAAAGCAGTAGCTGCAACAAAAGGCAAAGTTGCCAAGGCTGTTCAAGCCAAAAAAGCGGTTGTGAAAGGAGTTAACCAAACTCACCGCAAACAAGTCAGAACATCAGTTCATTTCCGTCGTCCAAAAACTTTGAGACAGAAAAGAGCACCAAAGTAAGAATTTCTTTTCGTTTTATTTTTATTAATCCCTAATTTTAGATTCCCACGAGTTTCTGCTCCAAAATCGAACAAACTCGATTCCTTCACTATCATCAAAGCACCACACACTACCGAAAGTGCCATGAAGAAAATTGAAGATCATAATACTCTTGTCTTCATCGTTGACGAGCGAGCAAACAAAAATCAAATCAAGAAAGCCGTCAGCGATTTGTACCAAGTGAAAGCCGCCAAGGTATTTTTAAATGCTAAAATAAGTTGTAGCTGAAAGGTTTCGACTCTGTATGCCCGACTTGTGATTCTTTTCGTAAGGCGGTTGATTAAGAGTCAATACTAACAGGGTGAACCTACTTCATGAAGCTGTCATATAATCTTTATTTATACATTCATCCATACAATTTTCAGGTCAACACTTTAATCACCCCATTGCACCAAAAGAAAGCCTACGTCAGACTTACTGCTGATTACGATGCTCTTGATGTCGCCAACAAGATCGGTGTGATCTAAAGTTGTTATCTTTTTGTTTTTGTTGAAATGAATATGTTAACATTAAAACGTTTATTCCTTATTCACTGAGATTCATCAAGTTTAAAACATACCACAACAAAACATTTAAAAAATTTAAACTTTACAGGACTAATATAATTATGGTTAGGGTTACTTTAAGGAAGTTAATTAAATCCGTTCATTGATTGTCTGAAAAGTTTGATAATTAAGTGAAATGATTGAAGGAAACTTACAATTCTTCATATTTGTATACATAATAAAAATTGAGGAATGTTTTATGAAGAATAGAGCAATCACTTGGATCAATTCCTAATTTTTCAAATATGCTGGCTTCATTTTGATAATGAGTTAAAAGTTGTCCAACTGTTTCAATATTTGAATTACGGAAAACCGTTTCAAGACGTCTCAAATTCATAGTGTCTAACCATCTGAAAGTTTAGAAAACAACTAAATTTTGAAATTCATTTTTGACTGACATCGAAATGTTCGTGTTAACCCGAATTTGACTTTGAAGCGAATACGGATGACATTGAAACGATGATGTCGAAGCAGCATCGTATCTTTGTCTTCTGGATAAGCCTGCTCCATGCTCAAAAAAGCTTAAAAGATTATCTTCGTAAACCTGAAATTAAACAATTTTCTTTGATT
The DNA here is from genome assembly GCA_963572285.1 of Caenorhabditis drosophilae. Classification (NCBI taxonomy): domain Eukaryota; kingdom Metazoa; phylum Nematoda; class Chromadorea; order Rhabditida; family Rhabditidae; genus Caenorhabditis; species Caenorhabditis drosophilae. The sequence goes on along the minus strand of OY751561.1, from coordinate 7,959,152 downwards.
ATAAAGAAAAAATGCTTAAAATACTGGAATCATATGCACTCTTTTTTCGCATTCTCTAAACTTCTTTATCGATTGTTGATTCTCGTTTCTGACATCATTAAAGTCCATTTGATTTGTCGTGTTTGTTGGCACTAAAATGTTTAATTCATTTCAAATCATTTTACCAAATAATAAAAAAGCCTCACTTCCAAGCATTAATCGGGTTTGATAACCAACATTTTTTGAACATGTTGCAGCATATTCTCCATTCAAATTTGATTCTTCTCGAAATGTTCGTTTTCTTTTTTTAAAATTCATTCCATCAGAAAACGAATTCTAAAAATGCGTTTTTCTATCTTTTTGGGACAAGGAATTGAAAGAGGAATCAGATTTCAAAAAAAAATCTTCAGAAAAATGAGAATAAGCAAACAACGTAATTCGGACCTGATTGACGTTTGTCAAATTGCTCATTTTTGATTCTTTGCAGTATTTTTTTCGATATTTTCCTTCTAAAAAATTTGGACTTTATTTTAGAAAAAAATCCCAAAAATGATCAAAACCTTTCTTATCGAGCATAAAATTCCGAAAATCTCTTAATGGATAGGCAATGATTCGAACTTCGTCAATAAAACACGTTTGAAGATTATTGCTGAAAGAAAAAAAACATGTTTTAACAATTTTTTATTGATCTACAATTTCTAAAAAAAATTGTTTCAAAATTTATTAAAACTCCAAATTCTTCTTTTTTTTCAATTCAAATGAAACTTTTGGTTTTCTAGGCCACACAGTAACGTGGAAAAAGATTTGCACAATTTCTGTTTTTTGTTAAAACTTTGCTGAAATTTATCCGATTGAGTTGAAATTTGAAAGTTTATGAGAAAAACACTATCGACAAACAAAAATAATACTTAATTTGAAAGAAAAAATGTTTGTTAAAATTCTCAGATGAAAGAAGCAAATGAATTTTTGTCATTTTATCACTTTTCGAGGTTTTTTAAAAGTTGAAATTGTTTTTGGATATACTTTGGGTGTTTCTTAAACAATTCACAACTTAAAACTTTAATTTTTGCTTTTTAAACTTCTCAACCAACATCATTTTTTTGTGGAGTTGGGTTCTGATCGTCACTAAATTGTTTAAATGCAACTTTGTACCATTGCGATTAAAACTTTGAATTATTAGTTCAATTCTGTTTTGTGAAATTAGGCGCCGCCAAAAATTTCTTCTTAAACCGGCGACAAATAACACAAAAAATTCTACCCCTTTTCATCGTTCAACATAAAAACCAGGCTCATATTCATTCGTTTATCCGATGTTTCAAAATCCATTTGTTGACATGCAAATTTCAGATCAAAGCTTATTGCATTTATCTCTTCCGGTATTGATCCTTCAATATAATATCCTAAAATCAATCAAAGCATTTTTCTTCATTCATCTTCTTCTTCACATTTTCTAAATTCACCCGAAATTCCGCAATCTTCACCAGATTTTGAGCGCTCAAAAAATGATGGCAAAATTATCGATTCCGGTTCGACATTTTTTGCATAAATGAATGATTCGTGTGGAATTCGAGCTGAATCAAAAGTTTTTTTGTTGTCTTTTTCAAAAAAAAAAAAGTTTTTTTTTAAATGCCAAAACATTTTCTTACTTTCATTAAAAATATGCTTTTGACATTTTTTGACAATATTCTGATTTCCGTGCATCGCCTTTTCCTTACTGATTCCTTTGCCCCATTTTATAAACTGCATTTTTCAAGTTTGAATTTGTTTGTGCCCCCCCCCCCCCCTTCTCCCTCCCAACAAAACCAAAAAACCCAACTTTAATTTTTAGTTTTTTCTTAAAATTTCCTCCATTTTTTAAATTCCATTCAACGATTATTGGAATATTCACTTCGGATCTTGTCCACAGCATTGTTTTTTCGGTTTCTTCATCTTTGTACTGAAACAACAAAATTGTTAAATCAAAAAAATTGGCTGAAAATCGATACCCATGCAAATTGTGATCCTTTTTTCGGCGAATTCTTTCCCACCGTCGCTTTCATAAACGCTTCATTTGTCTCAATTTTTATATTCTGATTTTCATCCTCAATTTTTGGTAAATTTCGATTAGTTTCCATATCAGACGCATCATTGACGTTAATTGATATAATTGGTGATAAAATTGGAATATTCATTTCATCATCAAAATCTCCATCCATACAATCAATCGATTCCTAACAAGAATTTAATGAATTTTTCTTCATCTTCTCCTCCCCACCTGAACAATTTCAAAATTGTCTTCTTCAATTCTCCTAATTTCTTCAATCGACTCCAGTTTTTCTGAATTTTTCTCCTAAAAAAGTTTCTTAATTTTTCTTCTCTTTTCCTCGTTAATTCCAATTCAACAAAAAAAAAAACCTCAAACAACATTTTGTTTTCTGAAATTGGTTTCAACTCTTTCTTTCTCAAATATGCCACAGTTGTCTGTGAATCAATAATTTTTTGAGACAATGTGAAATCCTACAAAGTGGATGATTTCATAAACAAAAACACAAAACAATTTGAAGAGGGGAACACATTTTTCAAATTACCAAGGAGGTTTCTCCAAAAATCTCATTTCCAGTTGTATCGGAAATTTGTTGAGGCGTTTCACTCTCACACGAGATGTTTAATTCTGAATTTTATTTCCCGTTTTTTTTTTTTCAAATTTCTTTTTCGAAATTCTTAATTAAAACCAACGTGCTGTTGCCAAATCTAAGACTGAGTTTGTGTTGTTTACCGTTAAGAAATTCATTTTCCTGAAATTTTTTATTTATTTTTTGAATTTTAAAAATGATTGAAATTGGCGCGCTTTTCTGCTGTTTGTTTTTTTCGGCGGTAAAAATCCAAAATTTAAAATTGTCTTCTTTTTTACCTCCTAAACTCGGGAATTTTTGCAGTTCTTCTTTTCAATCCGGTCAATTTGGCCGTTTTTGATATTAATTCGAATGATGGAAACGATGTTGAATTTTGAATATCATTTTCAGCCGCCGGGTAGACTGGCAAATCTTGAACTTCTTTCAGCCTTTAAATATTGATTTTTTTCATTTTTAGTAAAAAAAACAAGAAAAAAATCAATAAATTTCTCATTACAATTCTGGACTCGCTGATTTCTCCAAATGATTTGCAGAATTTGAATCCAATCCTTCGAGCACAAATTGGCCAGTCTGAAAACAAAAATGAGGAAAGAAAAATCGACGCCAGAGAAAAAACCTTAATCAAATGTCTTGTTTTTTGCGAAAAATCATCGTAATTACTTCCGGGCTCGCTAATTTTCGTATCTTCAAAAAAAAAAACAAAAAAAAATCATGGAAAATTCAGTCTTCAAGAATCCATGAATCTTGCTTACCATTCAGACAGTCGCTAAGATCTCGATCGTCACCCATTTTCGAAACGCGAAAGGGAAAAAATGTGAAGCTGAAAAATGTTTTGTTGAAAATAAAAATTAAAAAAAAAACGACGTGGAAAACGTGACGTAAAAATGATGAGATTTTTCCCTTATTTTTTGCACCGAACCATCAAAAAGTCGACGAAAAATGGGAAGAAGTTTCGGAAAAATTGCGAAAATTTGAATTGTTTTGATTTTAGGGCGAAACATTGTCGACCATATTAAAACTCATCCTAATTGTGATTGTAAGGAAGAAAATCCGATAAAATTAAGTGAATTTCAGTAGAAAATTTTCAGAATCTTCACTTAATTTTCAATTATTGTTCGGAAGATGAAATGACAACGAAAGAATTTTTCGAAAAACTTCGGAAAAATGTTTTCAAAGGGAAAAGCTCGAGATTAATGTCCAATTATTTACAGTCATTGCAATTATTAAGAACAATTATTTTTTAGAGGCATCGAGTGTCTGAATCAGAAGCTCAATGAAACTTGTTATTCGATTTACGATGAGATTGTGCTCAACAATCGTGGAAATTACTTGGTTCTTCGATTTTTATATGAAAATGTTGAACCGAGTTCGGAAATTGAAGCAACGTCAATTTTGAAAACTCCAGAACTTCTCAACGAGAATACGCTTGACACAATGTTATGGGATATTGATGAAGGAATGGATGAGCACATGCCGAATTCAATTTGTTTTCGTAATTTGTTTTCTCTTAACAATTTTTTATCAAGAATTGTTTTTGTTTTTTTTTTGAAGAGCACATGATTCGATTTGGATCTTTTGATCTATCAAATATTCAAGGACACATCGTTCAAATCGGTGTCGCAAGTGGCGGACTTCTCACATTTTTGAATCGACATTTTCCAAATCTTAAGACTACAGGAGTTGACATAAACCCTCTTTCAAATGTGCTCCCTTATAAATATTTTGGTTATCGAGATACTAAAAACAACAAAATTCTAATTGCGGATGGAGCGAAAGTTATAAGCTCAATGGCTGATAGAAATGAAACAGTTGATGGAATTCTAATTGATGCATGTCGAGATGAAACAAAACAAAAATTGGCTTGCCCCAGCCAAGTTTTTTTAAGCGATCGATTTTTAAAAAATGCGGCAAAAGTTATTGATTCAAAAGGTTTCTCTTTTTTCCTTCAATTGTTCCGGCAAAAAATTGTTATGGCTTTTTTTTAGGAATAATATCTGTTAATATTGTGGGAGAAGCTTCTTATTATATATTTAAACTTGTAAGCTTTGTTAATGCTCAAGATTTATTAAGACGTAAAGCAATATTAAGCTAAAACAAAAATTCGAAAAATACTTCTCAAATTGTATCATTGAACCTAATACTTTAACGTTAAACTGGTCGATTGTTTGTAAGAAAAATGGGTTGAAAGAAATAAATTCTGAAATTTCTTCAAAATTTTTCAAAAATATTGGAGTTCGTCCAATTATGGTTGGTTAACTAAATAAACAAGGGAAATAAATAATCTTGGTTAAATTTCAGCGAGAATACTTTGAAAATAGATTCAAATAAATACTAATTTTCAATTTACTTAATTGTTTTAAACTTAATAAACTGTTTTTAAAATTTTTGAACCGTGTATTCACTATTTCTTCCGATTTAAAACCCCAAAAAACAAAGAAGAAAAATAATTTGACGTTTTCTTTTCGATCAAAGGTACACGCAATTATAGAGAAGGGTCTTGACCCGATTGCAATGTTAGTGTGGCGGCAATCGCTAGATTTCAAATCAATCTTGTATTCATTTCTTGTTTTCTCGTTTTTCGATTTTCTTTTTTAGTGAAGGAAATTTAAAATAAAAACTGAAAATGGCCCTCAATGCAAATGGAAGCGATGGACCATATTCATTGGATGATTTTTTAAAGTTGGAAAAAATTGGAGAAGGTTATTGATTTTTTCTTATCGTTATTTGAAAAAAAAAGAAAAAAATAAAAAAAAGTTTTATTGATTTTCAGGAACTTATGGAGTTGTATACAAAGGAAGAAACAAAAGAACAAATGCAATGGTTGCAATGAAAAAAATCCGATTGGAAAGTGAAGACGAAGTTAGTTTTTTGCAGTTTTTCCTTTTTTTTTTAATTTAAAATTTAAAAAAAAGCGAAATGATTAAATATAATCTGTTTAGGGTGTTCCATCAACAGCTGTTCGAGAAATTTCTCTTCTCAAAGAGCTCCAACATCCGAATGTTGTCGGTCTTGAAGCAGTCATCATGCAAGTAATCAAATTTTTTTTTAAAACCAAATTTAACGAAAGAAAATCGCTCTAAAAATTAAATCAATTTAAAGGAGAATCGTCTTTACCTGATTTTCGAATTTCTCTCATCAGATTTGAAAAGATACATGGATCAATTGAAAAAAGATGAATATTTGGATCGAGCAACAGTCCAGAGTTACATGTTTCAGGTAAAACGGTTTTTCCTCTTTTTCTCTTTCTGTCTCTGTCTCTCTCTAAAAAAAAAATCACAAAGAAAAAATGGTTTCCCCTTTGAAGATTTTACAAGCAATGTGTTTCTGTCATCAACGACGTGTGATTCATCGAGATTTGAAGCCGCAAAATTTGTTGGTTGACGCAAAAGGCGCAATAAAATTAGCCGATTTTGGATTGGCTCGAGCAATTGGAATTCCGATTCGAGTTTATACGCACGAAGTTGAATTTATTGATTTATTTATTGGGTTTTTGGAGTTGTCAAATTAATTTTGAAGGTTGTCACACTTTGGTACCGCGCACCAGAAATTCTTCTCGGCGCTCAACGCTATTCAATGGGCGTTGACATGTGGTCAATTGGATGTATTTTTGCCGAAATGATCACCAAAAAACCATTGTTCCAAGGCGACTCGGAAATTGATGAGCTGTTCCGCATTTTCCGAGTGCTCGGCACGCCAACCGAACTCGAATGGAACGGCGTCGAATCGTTGCCCGACTACAAGCCGACATTTCCAAAGTGGCGAGAAGTGTTTTTGAAGGACAAATTTCTGGACAAAAAGACTGGAGCATCAATGATTGGTCACAATGCTTATGACTTGTTGCAGGTTTTTTTTTTGAAAAATTTTTAATTTTAATTTTTATTTGAAGCAAAACCAACAAAATTTTGCAGAGCTTGTTGATTTATGATCCATCAATGAGAATAAGCTCGAAAAAAGCATTGAATCATCCATATTTTGATGACATTGAGACAGACAATCTTCCAGCTGGAAATTATCGAGGAGAATTGCAGCTAAACTAACGATTTTCGAAAACTGATTTCTAATCGTCGCATCGCGTTTTGCTTTTCCATGTTCATTCAGTTCAAATATTGTTTTTATTTATTTAATTAATTTTTCTCGAAATTATTTTCTCTCCTCTGAAGATTTTTCGTCTTTTCTTCTTCTTCTTCTTCTTCTTCTTCTTTTACTTTTTGATTTTTTCTCAATTCATTTTGGTTGTAAATTCAATCTCAAACAAACAAAAATGCAATTATTCACCAAATTTTTAAAAATTCAAAAAAAAAAAACCAAATCCTCATTCATTTATTTTTTGTACTATTTGATTGTTTTATGTTTCCTTTCGATATTTAATTTGGATTCAGTTTTTCTTTTTTCTTTTTCATCTCTAACACTCTTTTATTGTTTTGTTATTTGTCTTTTTCTCTCTCTCTCTCTCTCTCTCTCTCTCTCTCTCTCTCTGTGTGTGTGTGTGTGTAAAAATATTATTTTTTGATGAGCGCGTTACTCGAATGAATTATGGTGTCTAGAAATTGGTTCCCTCCCTTTAATTTTTTTTTCTTCATTAAATTGAAACAACAGGATTTGATGAAATGGAGATAGAATTGGAAATCCAACGTTCAACCGGTTTTGTCAAAGGGCAAATTTTGGCAGACACACAATGTTTGATTATGATGATGATGATGATGTTGATTGTTATCAGTTTAAATATCGAGAATGGTGAAAAAGGTTTCTGAACATTTTTGTGAGAACAGAAGAAGAAGAAGAGGAGGAATAAAGAGAAATTGAACTTGAAAATTGTGTAAGCATGGAAGAGGAATCCAAGAAGGACGAGAATGTCGAAAATGGTTCACAGATTTTTGTCGATTTGTTGGCAAATTTCGGCACTCGACGCCACTTTCCGTGTTTCAAGAGTCGAAATTGGAATTTCGAAAAGTGGAATGGAAGAGAAATCCAAGAGGGACGAGAACTGCAAATTTTTTTTGAGTTTGTTTCACTTTCCCCGGCGGCAAGAAAAAATAATTTGAAATTCTTGTTTTTTTGTTGCCATTGCGGCGATTAACATGAATTGTAGCAGGGCTGAGGTTGGTTCAACGCGTGCTTGTCTCCTCCTTCTCCTCCCCCACCTCGTTCAAAACTTTTTTTGTTCATCGTTCTTATCCGATTTTTTTTTGCAACCAACCAACCAACAAAAAAAAGCCGACGGCCCTGGGAGGACGGGGAGAAAAAACAAGAAAAAAACTTGGTAACATTCGAGATGTGACCGTCGTGGAAAAACGGAGAGAGAGAGAGAGAGAGAGCAGAGATAGCAGAGAAAAGGGCAAAATTCAAGTTTTTTTTTTTTTGTTGTTTTTTTCCATTTTACAAACAAGGATTTATCGAATGCGGGGGAGGCATTGATTGATTGAGAAAAAGTGACGAAACAAGACGGATCAAATTGAAACTTTTTTTTCTTTCAGTCAGTGGAAACCCCTCCCGGGGGGGGGGGGGGGGCCCTTCGATATGTGTTCACCAGTGAAATGGTGGCAAATTGAAAGGATCATCATTATCACTGATATGTTTTATCACTGATAAAACCGGTGTCATCACACAAATGTTTTGCCGTGTCTAGAAATTGATTGCCCTTGTCACACACACACCACATTTCGATGCAATTCTTTTTTGTGGTTGGCAAATCGCTGGCGACATGAAAACAGGTGGGAAAGAGGGGCAGAAGACCCCCGACGAAGCGAAGAGTCGGGATAACAAAATTTTCAGCAAAATTTCCAGATCAAATCCCATCTCAATAATTCTGATTGTCAGCGGTGGTGACGACGACATCGACCAGACATTAAAAATCAGAAGCGTAGCTTCTCCCACCCCCGCATCCATGACATCGGCGAATACAATTGGTTTGAGTGTTGAATAGAGGAAAAGTGTTTATTCCCGGCTCCTTCTTCCCCCCCCCCCCGCCCCCCCCCCTTGATTTTTTAATACCCCGCAAACATTTTTTTTTGAGCTGCCCCACCGCCACCGCCGCCACAATTTTATTCGATTAATTTTTTGAACGTAAACAAGTTGAAAACAAAAAGCGGCAAAATTTGATTAAAAAGCGAAAAAAAAAAAACGAAATTATCGTTTTTAGCGCGATTCCGGTGCCCGCTGAAATTTATTTAGGGGAAAAATGTGTCTAGAAATTTTGTTGTTGTTGTTGATACCGTAACCAATTTCAGGTCAAAATTCAGGCTTCTCCCCCCCCCCCCCCCCCCCGCCCCGCCCCCTCCTTTTCAATTTTTGGCGACATCGCGCGAAAGAAACATAAACAAAACAAAAAATCAAGACCGGAAAAACCCCGGAAATATCCCCCCCCCCCCCCCTACCACCTTTTTCCTTTTTTTTTAAATGTGAAAAGAGCACACAAGAAATCATTTTGTGATGAGCACAGACCAAGGAAAAAAAAAGAAGCTGAAAACAGCCCCCCCCCCCCCCTCCCCAATTATTACACACTCTGAAAATGAGAAAAAAATCTGGGGGCCGCGGAGAGCTGCTGATGATTTTTGAAGAATCGCTCTGAAACACTTCTCAATCCTTTGCCCCCCGCCGTCTTCTCTTTCCTCCACCCACCCACGCACACACACGCACACCCACGCACACAAATTTCCAGTTTTTTTGTGTCTTGATTGATTTTATGGATTTTTACACAAAAAAATTCCAGCGAAAAAATTGACAGAATTTTTTTTTTTTTTTTTTTTTTTTTTTGGGAATTTCTTCGATGACATAACAACTGGCTTTTCCTCGGTTATCACAATCATATCAATGATTTGTTAAGATCAAAGCCGATTACCCAACAAAAAAAAAAAAAAATTTCGAAAACGACGACGAAGATCGAATTGTTCGGCGGCAAACTTGAAATCAGCGGATTTTTGTGGATGGCAAAATTGCCGTGCGAAAACCAGACGAAGAAAATATGCTGAGAGACGGCTGCTGTGTGGATTTTTGATTCATCAACCATTTGTGAAGAGATGATAGCGGCGGCGGACCGGACGGACGAAGACGACGATAAAGTCGAAAAGGGTCTCACAACGAAAATGAGGGGAAGGGGGGGGGGGGGGGGGGGGGGGGGGGAGGGAGGGAGTGAAGCAACAAAACTTTTTTTTGTTTTTGTTTTTGCGCATTCTCTCTGACGCGTTGTCAAACATCAATCTAGTGAGGTGGAAAAATGAAACAACAAGTCGTCGTCGTTGCGTTGCCGAGCAAAAATCACAGATGATGATGGCAGGCGAGTCAGAGTTCGGAGGCTTCTTCTTTCTTCACTGCTGGTGCTGCTGCTGGCGGTGTTGCTGGTGGTGGTGGTGGTGGTGGTGGTGAAAAATTTCGTCATTTTTTCTTTTATTTTTGGGCGCTGTTTTGAGCGTTGATCAGCTGACAATTTTTTTGTGACGTAATTTGAGGAGGGGAGGGGGGGGGGGGGAAGAATGAAATCGGATTTTTTTTTTAAATTTATTCATTTCTCAATGAAAAGTGCATTCCCCCCCCCCCCCCCCCCTTTCTTCCATAATCTGGCTGAGATCCAACAAAAAAAGCAAAATTGAAAAAAAAAAAAAAGGGAGAAAAATTTAATTAAACTGAGGGGCCACAAAAAAAAAACAAGAAGAAGCACAAAAAACACATGCAACGAAAGGAGAAAAAGTGCAAAAAGGAAATAAAAAAATTTTGTTTTGTTCCCAAAAAAAAAAAAACGACGACGACGACGACGAAGAGGAGGAGCACGACGAGCAGGGAGCTGGAGCTGATGCTGACGAGCTGGAGGCAAAAAATGAAATTAAAAGCAGAGCACCAAATGAAACCTTTTTTGCTAAATTGTTTCGGTTTTTTGGGTTCGTTTCGGCTTCTGCAAAAAATTCTCATTTTATTCCTCCACCCCCCCCCCCCTTGGCCTTTTTTTTATGGATAAAACGAGGAAAAAATGAGAGATCAAAGTACATACATATTTTTTGGTGATTTTTTGTCATTGACATCATCATATTGATTTTATCGGAGGTCTCTCTCTCTCTCTCTCTCTGATTCGGAATAATCTCAAAGAAAAAATCAATAAGGCTCCTCCTCCTCCTCCTCCTCCTCCGCCACCGCCGCCGCCGTCATTTTTTGCCGAACCGAAAATCGTTTTCCCAGTGTCGGAATACAACTTGAAGAATGCTCTCACCACATTGTTTTCTTGAATTTCTCTGCTCTACTTTTGCGAACAAAATGAAAGGAGAAGGAGGAGGAGGAGGAGGAGGAGGAGGAGAAGGAGGAGCACTTCCTTCAAGATTCTCAGAATTTTTTTTCCCCTTTCCACTTTTTCGTTTCCTCCCCTCTCATTTCATTTGAAACATTCACGAGAAAATGAAGGAAAATGTTCGAGAGAGGCACGCAGGAAACTTTTTTTTTTTTTTTCTTTTTTTGGTCGATTTTCATTTTAGAACAACAAAAAATTGTTTTTTCTTTTCGTTTCGGTTTTTTTTTGTCCAATTAATTTTCTTCATTAGATATGCTTCTGCACAATTTTCACGCTCTTCAGCTTCTGCTTCTTCTTCTTCAAAATAATCAACACAACACACACGCAGCACACAAACATCTGAAAGAATCCCGAAAGCCGGTGGGCAGGGGCAGGGGCAGCAGAAATTGGAAGGAAGAAAAAAAGAAAAAAAAAAGGCAAGGCAAGGCAAGGCGGGGGGGAGAATCTCCGCCTCATCGTAAAACCCAAAAACGGTAAAGAAGGAGGAGGAGGAGGAGGAGGAGGAGGAGGAGAAGAATTTGACCTTGTCACCCTCGACTTTGCCGACTTTGAGTTTGGCACTCGACCAAGTTTTGTCATCGTCACCGAATTTCCTTTTTTTGTTTCTTCTCCTCCTTTTCAAAAATCATCAAAACAGAGAGAGAGAGAAAGAGAGAGAGAGAGAGAGAGAGAGAGAGAGAGAAAGTTCAAATTTTTTTTGTTTTGTGTTGTTGTGAAATTTGAAAAAATTTTGATCGCGCGTGCGCGCGCGCGCGCCACCCAAACGTGTCTCTTTTCCCATCATCATCATCATCCTTGGCACCGTGCCACGAACTGGCGCGCGCGCCCTTGAGGCTGAAGGCAAAGAGAAGTGTTGCGAGATTCGATTCTCCTCCCTTCCCTCCCCTCCCCTCCCCTCATTTTTCTTCCAACCCTGCCCTCCACTACCTATCATCTCTTTTGAGTTGTTTCCTTCGTCTTCTTCTTCTTCTTCTTCTTCCTTCTCCCCGTTTTTTTTTTTTTATTTTTTTATTTCTTCTTTCCTTCGCTTTCCTTCTTTCGCGTCATTTAATTAATTTTTTTTTTTTACTATTTTACTATGTCATCTCTCTGTCTCTCTGTGTGTGTGTGTGTCTCTCTCTCTCTCTCTGTCTTTCTTGAAGTCATGACATTGCTAGAGAAGTGATTAATTATTTTCTAGCTGGGAGGGCTTTGATTCTAGGAGAATTATCAACGATTTTTCTTTCTCTCTCTCTCTCTCTCTCTCTCTTTAACTTTATATATATATATATATAAAATTATTTATAAATATTAAAGAATAAAATATAAGTATTAAATGTCAGTTATAATCGTTCCTTGCGGAAAAAACACACACATTTAAAAAAAAAAAGGGAAATGTCATAATCAAACACGATTTTTTTTTTAATCAGGCGCCTTCTGCCTGCCCCCTTCAATTTCTCCTGATAGGATGATATCGTCGTCAGTGCCTTATCATCACAGCAGCCGAAATGAAACAATTTTTTGCATCATAAAAAATTGTTTTTTTTTTTTTTTGTTTTGCTTCAAAATGTTTCAATCCTTTTTTCTTTTCTTTTTTTTGTCTCTACCGTAGTCTGTTTTTTGCCCGCCGCTGCCGCTGCCGCCGCACATTTTCAGAATCCTTGTAAAACGAGAAGTGGGCGGCGCTTCTTCATCGAACACATCGAAGAAGAAAAGAGAAAGTGTGTCTGCCGTTCATTTCATCCACTCCGCCTACCATCATCATCATCTTTATTTTCTCTGTTTCTCTCCCCCCTCCCCACGACACATTTTGAACACAAAAAAAAGAGAGGGAAAAAGGCGGAGCTTCGTCTTCATCGCGCCCCGCCCATTTTGCAATGTGTCTAATACTCATTTATTAAATTGGCTATTTGTTATATATTTATATATCAATATTTTCCTCTTTTTCTCTCCGTCTCTCTCTCTCTCTCTCTCTGCCTCTCTGTCTCTCTGTCTCTCTCTGTCTCTCGTCGCTCACTGTCTCTAGTATTGTCGTCATTTTCTTCAGCGTTCGCAAAAATTTTCCAAATAGAATTCTATAAAAATCGTGCGAATATTTGCAGATATTCAGAATATTTGAGATTTTGTTATTTTTTGTTTTGTTTTTTTTTCTAAAATTTTGAAATTCGAAATAATAACATGAAGCTGACCACAATAATTTCGATTGCTCTTTGTGCTGCAATTCTGATGTTGGCAAGAAGTGGCTCGGCTCGACCGCAATACAAAGGTTTTTTTTTTTTTGTTTGGTTTTGTAGCGAAAGAAAAAGAAGTGAAAATAATCGTCGGATGGGTTTTTTATTTTCAGAATTGGATTATCAATTATTTGAGGATGAGGACAATGGAGTGATGGTGGACAAAATCTATGAGCCGCTGGAAAGAACTGGGAAATCAACGCACGCTCATCATCATCACCATCATCATCATCATCACAAGAAGTTGATGAAGCCGAAGACGAATCGTCTGGAGCGTCTCAAGCGTTTCCTAAGAAATCTCTAGAGACGGACCCACACACCCATGAAATCTTCACCCACCCACCCACCCACCCCCACATTGTTCTTTCCCCTCCCCCACCTCGTTTTCCACAAGTTTTTGTTTCTTTTGGAGAGAGAGAGAGAGAGAGAGAGAGAGAAGAGGAGCACAAATATAAATATTTTTGATCATCTTCCCCTCCTCCTCCTCCTCCTCCTCCTCCTCCTCCTCCTTTTCCTCCTCATCATACGGCGGGGCAGTGTGGATCCTCCTCTTTATTGGTGTCTTTCGCTAGTTTTTTCGCATATTCTTCAGAATTATAGGATCTCATCATCATCATCGTCAACATCATCAGAATTTCATTTCCTTTTTCGTTTTTCGTTACGTCGTTCCTCTTCCACGCCCCCCTCCCTCGCTCCCTCCCGTTCCTGCTCTTTTCTGACCAAATTTAGTCACCTGGTGAACGTTTTTTTTTTTTTTTTTTTTTTTTTGATTGTTTTTTTTGTTGACAATTTTTTTGATCACCACCCCCGCCCGCCCGCCTCTCGTTTTTTCTTGGATTTGTTTTTTTTTATCACCGCCAAATTGCTCACGACACTCCTCACCGCGGCCCGCCCCCCGTCCTAAATAGAAGCCCAGTTTGCACAATTTTTCCGGACTTGATCTCACCAAATTTCTATTTTTTTTTTTTGGTTTTGTTACAATTTGAATATTTGTATATGCAATGAATCAGATTTTATTCAAGCTCTCGAGAGCACCACGAGAAAAGAGAAGAAGCTGCCACCAAAAAAAAAAAAAAAATGTCTACCGTACCAAATTTCGTTTGAAGAGAGAGAGAGAGAGAGAGAGAGTCTTCCTTCGTTGTTTTATCATCGTCGTCTTCAGCTTTCGAAAAATTGCTAAACAAAAGGCTTTGTTTTCATGAAGAAGCGCGCGGCGAAGCCGATGCAGAAGCAGAAGCAGAAGCAGAAATAAAAATAACCAACAAAAAGAAAAGTTTTTGATTCCAAAACTTTTCTTTTTTTTTTTGAATTTTTTGATTTCTAATCTTTTTTCAAATTAATCAACCAAAAAAATTGTAACATTTTTTTTTTGGCGCGTTGCCAAAACAAAACCGACCGACACACAAACAAACAAGCAAACCTCACCCCCTCCCTCACCCCATTGATAAATTTTTACGCTTCTGGTTCTGCTTGTTGAGAGAGGGGGAGGTGATAAGAAATTGTTTCTTCTTTTTTTTTTCTTTCCTTTTTTTTTAAATTCAAACCCCGGGGAGGTGGGGGGGGGGGCGGAAGAAGAAAAAACAAAATAATGAGAGAGGGAGGGGGTGGAGGGGGAGGGAAGAAGAACAGGAATTTTGATTAATTTGCAGCAGCAGACAAAACAAAAACCTTTTTTTTTTTTTTTTTTTTTGTTTCACTGAAAATTCGATCAAAAATTGAGACGAGTTTTGGTTTGTGATTTTAAAGGGGGGTGGGGGAGGTTTTTTTTTTGAACTACCGTACTCCAGCCAGTTTTCAAATTTTCGAAAAACTACGAAAATACTACCGTAGTCCTCTTCTTTCCCCTTTTGAAAGGTTCATGAGTCAACCAACTCTACACACCAAAACGCGCGTTCCCACTTCTCCTTTTTGTGCTGCTGGCTGGGGAGGGGGAGGGGGGGGAAGGAGTGACCGCCCCTTTCAACTTTTTATTGGCACAATGCCAATTGATACGTTTTCGTTTTATTTCGAAATTGTACAACACACATTTTCGGTATAAATCAACGCACTTTTGATCTTCTTTCGTTCTATCGATGACGTCATCATCCTCATCCTCATCTCATCACTACGTGGCACCAGGTTGTGGGCTACTAGTACACCTAACTAATAATGGTTACGAAATTTCTAGGAGGTGATTGAATAGAGGGAAGACAAGGATGAATAGAAAGAGAAAGAGAAAGAGAGAGAGAGAGAGAGAGAGAGACAAGGAGGTGATGAAAGGTGATTGGTGTCTTATGAAGGTCAGAGCACTCTCTCTCTCTCTCTCTCTCTCTCTCTCTCTCTCTCTCTCTCTCTCTCTCTCTCTCTCTCTCTCTCTCTCTCTCTCTCTCTCTCTCTCTCTCTCTCTCTCTCTTCTAACGGCTGACGACAACTAATCGACAATCATATGGGCAGCACAGAAGAAAAAAAAAACAGTAACAAACTAAAAAAACAAGAAAGAAAAGAGGGAAACAAAAAGTTCTAGATTTTCAAAAATTTCCTTTTCCCTCTTCTTCTTCTTCGATAGTTGTACTTCTCTTGGAGTAGACAACACAAAGTTATCGTAACGAAATAAACAAAGTTTTGAGAATTCATCTCTTCCCATGTCTTTTTTTTTTTTGATGATGTCATTATTTCGAGTTTTGTGTACTTCTCACGGATCATTTTGTTGTTTTTCATCCTGGATTTAAATGATTCAGGTTTAATCGGCGTGTAATTCTCACGGAGTATTAATATTCAGAATTATTTTCTTCAATTTCTGTTCAAATCAAAGGCGTGCGTGATCTTTAATTTAAAATTTCTCAATTTTGTTGTGTACTTCTCTCGGAGTATACTGATAAGATAACACTTTTGTAATTTTATTTTCACTTTTTTGTACTTCTCCCGGATAATTTACGACTTTGTTTTTTTCATTTCGCCAATTCAGTCAAACCCCCACAAAAGAATGAATGATGATGGAGAAATGACTTCAGATTGGGTTATAATTCAAAGGCGCATACCGTAACCCGAAAAAAGAAGAAAGCAGCAGCAACAACAACAACAACAACAACAACAACAAAAACTAAGAAAAACACTCGCGCGAAAAATTATCGGAACACCAATTTCCATCAAATTTCAAGGGTATTTAAACTGTTTTTTTTCTTCTTCTTCTTCTTCTTCTTCTTCCTCTTTTTTTTTGTCATGTGACAGCCAGTGTCACTATAAAAAACTGGGTACAAGTTCACACCAAAAATACACACCAACAAACAACTTCCTCCAGTTTTTTTTAATGACTTTTGAAGAAAGTTTTTCTCCTTCTTCTTCTTTTTTCTTTTTATACCTTTATTCTTCATATTAGATCAGAGGATGCAATAAATTAAATTAAAAATTAAAATACGAAAAAAAAAGAGAAAAATTAATCAAAATCCAAACATTTTAATACAAAATGTATTGGTCCGTTTTTCAGAATAATTTTCCCAAAAAAATCGGCTTCAAAACTCAAGACATTTCTATAAATTATTGAGAGATCCCAAATCTATCACATTATTGCAATGTTCGGAACTAAAATTTAAAAAAAAAAAAGAAAAAGAAATAATTAATTTTTAATACATATTCAATGCTAATCCTTCCAATTTATTGATTAATGTTGATACTCTAAAATCAGTATCGCATTGTCTTGTAAAATCAACAAGATCCAGCAATCTTTTAATTCCAATTCCGAATCTAGAAAAAAAACACAATATTTTCATCCCAGAATTTTTCCAAACTGCTTTTTCTTACTTTTGCACTTGCGCAATTGTTTCAAGTCTTTTTTGAATTTCATGTAATTGTGAACTTGTGAACACATTCGATTCTGAGATCACATTCAACATTTGTTCAGGTGTCGACAACAATGGAACATCGATTACATGTCCTACAAATTATTCATTTTCTTCTTCAATTTTTTCAAAAAAAATCAATTTTTTATACCAAAAGCGTCCATCAATTCGAGCTCTCTTAAAAATGAGCGATTCGATGATGTGGCAAGAACAAGAAGTCGATGATCCTTTAAAACAATTAGTTTTGACACACTTTTTAAAACAAAAAATTCCAAACAAACCGGCATTGATGGTTCATTCAATAAAACTAGCAAAGCTTGAAGAACTAAATTCGAATATCTTGGTCCAACTGGCGAATAATCTGGAAAACCATCACATTTTTCATTTCGATTTTCTCCCCGCTTTTTACCTAACAATCTTTCCAGATTATCGATTAACAAAACGCTGAGCTTCGATCTTTTCGCATCATCAAACGATTTTCTCAACGCTTGACATTTTGCCGATTCGGAGAATCCGACCATGTCACCTGGTGACACAACTTTCACAAATGGAAATTCGGAATTTTTCGCAATTGTTGCTGCCAGGCACGTTTTTCCGGAACGCGGCGAACCGGTGAGAACGGCCGACACAAATCCCGAATTTTCCGGATTTTTGGCGCTGGCCACTAGCAAGTCACCTTCTTCGAGAATTTTCGTCACTTCTGGTCCCCAGACAATTAGTCCTCTGTCTAGGAATTTGTTCAATGATTCATCCGATCTTCCAAATGCCTAAACATGTGATTTTTGTTTTGTTGAACTGTTAAACTAATGTTTTTTGTCTTCCTCTTCTTCATCTAAAATTTTACCGGTTTCACATCGTTCTCAATTGCGTAATCAAAATCGGTCGCATTAATCATCAATTTTTCAATTGCATCTGGATCCAGTTGCACCTGATAAAAAATATTCGATTTTTTAAAGACATTTCTTTGGCTGAAAATTTATTTTGATATGTTTCCTCTCACTTTTCCTCCGGCTTTTACGAGACGGTTCATTGCGCTTGATTGTGCTGCTCTCACCAAACCCTCAATTTCGGCTCCAGAAAAGTTTTTGGTTCGTTTGGCCAAATCAGTCAAACTCACATTTGGATCCAGCTTGTTATATTCCCTGAATTCCAGTGTTTTTTTTCAATCAACAACAATTTCTTTTCCAAACCTCATTCTTGCTGTGTGAATATTCAAGATTTGCAATCTTCCAGTTTCATCGGGCAATGAAACTTCCATTTGAACTTCTAATCTTCCTGGTCGTAATAAGGCTTCATCAATCATATCTTTACGATTCGTCATTCCAATCACAAGAATATTGTTTAATTGTTCAACACCATCCATTTTCGATAGTAATTGATTGACTACCGTATCATGAACTGATGAACTTCCAGCCATTGATCCTCTTTGTTTACAGATTGCATCAATTTCATCAAAGATTATTATGTGCAATCCGGAATTTGCTCCGCATCTTCTCCATTCTTCTTCGGCATCGGCAAATAATTTTCTGACGTTTGATTCTGATTCTCCGACGTACTAAAAATTCTTTTTTTTTTCCAAATAAATAAATTCAATTCTTCTCACCTTGTCCAAAATTTGTGGTCCATTCACAATTTTTGGTTCCCTTGCGTTCAACATTTTTCCAATTTGTCTTGCCATCAATGTTTTACCAGTTCCCGGTGGTCCGAACAATAAAATACCACGGACATGCTTCATTGCTGTAAAATATGGTTTTAAACAATTTCTATCAAGCTCAATTCATTTCATACCCAATTGCTCAATAAACTCTGGTGGAAAGACGCGAGAAGCAAAAGCTCGACGGAAAATTCCCGAAAATTCTTTGTCCAAGCCACCAATTCCCATTTTTTGGAAATCCCAGTCTGGATTGATGATTGATCGAAATGCCGATTTGCTAATAGAAAAATCAATAAATAAAATATGCGATCAATTCAAATACCCCTTGCTTTTTCCAATCAAATTCAACATTGATCCTTCTTCCTTATCAAAAACAATAACAGAGTTTGGCAATAATTCTCCAGCTTCAATCTGAAAATATTCATTTTTCTATTTTTAATTTCAATCAAAAAGTCCAACCTGTTCTGGTTTTGAATTTCCACCTCCCCCTTCTCCGCTAGCAGCCATTGCAGCTTTGGCCATATCAAATCCTTGAAATATATTTTAAAATGTTTTATTGATTAATTTGTTTCAAACCTTCAATTGATTTGACAACCAATGTTAATGTTTGTGCTCGATTTTTATCCTTTTCTTCAAAGCGGAAGAATAAAAGCTCTCCCCTTAATTATTTAATTTTTTTAATTTATTTAAATTAATAAATTTATTTAAAAAATTACTTGGCAAATGCTTGTCCTACAAATTGCATTGAAAATTCTCTTGCCATAAAATCGGCATTTAATGGCTCCGATGAAACACTAAAATCAAATTTCTTTTCTCAATTCTTATTCTAATTGTTACCTTTTTTTATTCTTAAAATCGGCTGACAAAACAATCGATCCAATATATTGACTCGATTCAAACCGATGTGGAACCACTTGAACTTCTTGATCCAATGATAAAGACGTCCATTTTCTTTGTGGAACTGATAGTCCAATTTCTCCTCTTCTCAGGCTACTATCATTTTTTATGGTGAATATATAATTATGTGCTGGTCCAGTCTTAACTCGAACATGTCTATAAAAAAAACGCATCAATTTTTTTTCCTCTAATTATTTTAATTAATTACTTGACTTGATTTGCATCAAATTCTTCACGATTTACCACTGCACAGTTTGTTAGTGCCAGATCATCTGTTGGCACCTTTTTAACACGAAACATTCCTGTTTGTTGATTTGTTGGTGTAAATGATGTTGTATGATGATGATGATAATGATGGTTTGATGAGTTTGAAGTCAAAAATGAAGCTTCTAAAATTTCTTTAATTCATTTAATATAGAAACATGATTCTCAATGATTTCTCGAACAAAACGTTAATAAGACATGCAAATTTTTAAAAGAAGAAGAAGAAGAAGAAGAAGAAAATAATTAGAAGACGTGGCAATTTCT
The DNA here is from genome assembly GCA_963572285.1 of Caenorhabditis drosophilae. Taxonomy (NCBI): domain Eukaryota; kingdom Metazoa; phylum Nematoda; class Chromadorea; order Rhabditida; family Rhabditidae; genus Caenorhabditis; species Caenorhabditis drosophilae. The sequence goes on along the minus strand of OY751561.1, from coordinate 7,939,185 downwards.
ATCTTTTCAGTATCTTTTAAAAAAAATTGCTAAACTCAACAATTTTCGAATAATTTGGTTCGCAATGTCAACCAAATTCAATTTCTTATCGCCACTACAAGAAGAAGAAGAGAAAATAGAATAGAAACGAGGAAGAAAGAAAATCCTATTTATTTTCAAGAAATCTATTAATCTTCTTCCTTCTTTCTCGATGCATTTTGTCACTATTAATGAGTAATTTCTTATTTTTTTTCTGGATTTAAATGAAATGAAAAATTAATGATATTTTTTAGGTTGGAAAAAACCACCGAATTGGACAAATCTGGTTTTTTTTGCATTTCTATTCAACACTTTAAAAAATAGGAAATAAAAACGCGGAATGGAAAAAAAAAGAAGACGAATCATCTCCTTTTTCAATTGACGGCAGCCCCAAGTCGTTGCAGTAAAAAATATTTTGCTTTCCTTTTCGTTTAAAAGGAAAAAAAAGCTTCAGCTCAACATGAGAGTAACAAGAAAAAAGCTCAAAGAAAAAAGAGGGAAAACGAAAGAATCGATGAGATGCCTAGTTGAATGGCGCAAAAAAAAAAGATGAAGAAAAGAGTTTGTTGGTTGCGCACACATGCACATATATACTAAAAACGAAAAAAAAGAGAGAAAAAGGAAATAGGAAATAGGAAAAAAAAAGAGGAGGAGTTAAAGCTTTTTTCGGAAAATTATCTGGGTGAAAATTGAGACGAAGACGATTGATCAAAATTTTAGATGTGAATATGAATCAATTTTTTGGTAAAAATGCAGAAAAAAAAAGATTTTTTTTGTTTTTTAAATAATTAAATATTATTTTAAAAAACTGTTGCGCCAAACGAAATTCTTGTTAAAGTACTAATAAAAAAAGAAAGTTAAAAATTTAAAAAAAAACCATGTTTTTTTCAATAATAGTTAAACCTACATTTTAAACTTTCAAGAAACGCGGTTCTAAACAGAAATGAAAAGATTTCGTTTTTAAATTTAAACACTTCAGTTACCCTCATTCCCCCCCCCCCCCCCTTTTTCAATGTATTTTACCAGCTTGTTCTTTTAAAAAAAGAAAATTTTTTTTGAGGAGCACACAAAAAAAGCAACAACAATAAAAATTGATTTCTTGTAAGATTATAAACAGGAATTAAAAAATGTTAGCTTAGGAATGAAAAAAGCACAAAGGAGCAAATATGAAAAGTAGAAAAAAAAAAACAAAACCAGAATCATTATCGTTTGGTGCCAGCGGTGAAGGGTTTGAAGATTTTTTCGACCAAGAAAACATGCAAATTAATTAAGTTCTATATTGTGCCGATTTTTCTGAAAAATAAATTTTTTGTTGAAAAAAGGCTTATTCACATTTAAACAGAAATGAGAGTATTGATTTTTACTTTGAAAAACGGAAAAAATTTGACGAAAAGAAGAAAAAATCTTCAAAACATATTTAGAAATGCATATTTTATAACTTGAAATCAAAAACAAAAAAATGGTTTGAAAAAAACGTTTAAAATCCAAATTTATTGAAAAACAGAAATGACGTGGGGTGTACAACACTCCATTCTCACGCATTGACTTGTTGTTTAGTGCTAAACAATTGTGAAAACAGAGACGTCAATGCGGAGGTTTGGTAATTTGTTTCGTATTTTCTTTCGCCGCGTCTTTACATTACTATTTCTCACTGTTAATTTTTTTTTGTGTTCAGAATTTGAAAAAATGATTTAAAAAATTGTTTTTTAGTCTTTCATAGTTACCCCATTTTATTGGTCGTTTTGTCTTGAGGATTGAAGAAAAATAAATATAAATCAATTCTTTTCTCGAAACACAACACTCTTTAATTTCTATTCACTACAGGTTATTGATTATCTAATAATTTGTTTGTTCTTCTTTGAAAACAACAATGGATCCTAACAGAACAGGGTACGCAGCCTATGGCTATGGTGATACCGGATATGCATCTGCAATTGGCGATCGTTCTGCTGATATTGTGCGTAAACTCGAAACTTTGTGGGCCTATTTCAAATAATTCTCAAACAAAAAACTAACCCAAAAAGTTTTGTGTTGTCGTACAAAAAAAAAGAGTTTTTGTGTTATTCGAGATGCACTTCTAGATGTTTTAAAAAATAATTTCCAGAAGTACATCTAACGATTATTTAAAATTGTTTCAATTTTATGTAAAAATAGTAGTGTGTTTTTAAAATGGGTCCCATTATTTTTTAAATATTTCATTGGTAACGTTTTATTTTAGACAAACCAATACAATTGGAATCAATGGACCCACCAACAACATCAACATCAACATCAAGCTTCACATGTGCAACAACAAAATATGATCAATCACGTAAGAATTGAATTAGATTTTAGAATAAGAATTGAATTAGAATGAATTAGAAAAAGTTTGTAAACTTAATTTTAGTTTCATCAATTCCAAACTCCATTTAAACAAATTGGAACTCGTTCAACTAGTAATTATGGACAAAAATCGTTTCCTATGAAAACTCAAAAACAAAAAAAATTTGTGACGGCTGGATCCGTAGGATTTTCTGGCAATACTGGATTATCACCGCTCTCAAACTACGGAACAATCAAGAATGATTGGATGCAACCACAGTCGCATCATCTTGGGTTCGGCCCAACGCCAAGCCGCCAACAGAAAAATAAGCAAAGTTTCCCAAAAAAAGGAGCTTCAAATGGAGGTAATGGATCAGGATGGAAGAATAAAAAAATTAGTCCGCAAGCGAAAAAATTGGACCCAACTGGAAAAACACCTGCGATGTTACTTCATGAGCTATACAAGACTGTTACCGAAGAGTACGTTAATTTAAAAAGTTTATAATTATTCAATTAAAAAAACTGCAGTTATTCTGAAGTCGAAGGGCCACCAAAAAAGTATCGTTGCTCATTAATTGTTAATGGGGAAAAATTCATGATGGAATCTGCAAACAAAAAAGCAGCCAAACAAAAATGTTCCGAATTGGTCATTCGCACATTGCGACCAGATATAAATGTGACGCCATTTGATGAAGGAGCAACAGCAAAAGCGAATCCAGTTGCAGCCAAGCAACCACAAAATACTACACAAAAAAGAAATGTGAGTTTGAATGGTGTGAATGTTTATAAATTTATCTTTGCATGAAATAAAACAAGAAATGTATTCTCTTGCTTTTTTGTATTCAATATTTTGCAAAAAAAATGATTCAAACTTGCAATGAATCAAAAGTTAATTATTTAGGCAGCATCAATGACAACAATCATGAAACAGCCCTTAACACAAAACGGTGGTAACGCGAAAAAACTTAAGGTGTGTGTGTGTGAGAACGATTTTGAATATATTTATTACACTTAACGATGGTAGTCTGATTTAGTTTGTATTAAGTCACAAAACCGTTGAACAAAAGAAGAAGAAAGAAAAACTGTAATCTGTTGCAGGTGTCACCATTGGAATCTGCTCAATCGTTGTTGGATTTTTTCAGAAAACTTATTGATTTGTCAGAAACAAAATATAATCCAGTTTTTGAAGCATTTGAATTGGCAAAACTTGAGGCAAAAGATGTAGTAGAAGAGAATGATAAAAAAGGAACATGGCGAAAGCGTGATGTTCAACATACGTAAGAAAATATTGATTGATTAAAACAAAAAATATTATTACAGTGTAACGTTGAAATTAGAAGAGCAAAACAAGTCGTACACACAAACGGGAAATAATCGAACAATTCTTAAAGATTTAGTCATTCGAGATGCTCTCCGAGAATTATTCAATGTTTCGATGGATGACATTCGAACAATTACAAGAAGAAATGCGATTGCTCGATTAGGAACAGATATTGGGATATTTCAAGTAATAAAATTGAACAAAATTGTTTAGTCTATTGTGAATACGAAAGTATTTTCAGACTCTTCAACAATTCACAGCAATGATGGATTGTACGTATAGTTTAGATGTTGAAGTGGCTGAGGATACACCAATTGAAAATGGAAAAATATTCTATATTGCAACGTGTAAATTGGTTGATAACTTGGGTGAGTTTGAGCATTTTTTTTACCAAATTTGAAAAAACAATTGTTTAACAGATAATAACAAAACTGTTGAATATAAATCGCCAAGTTTACAATCAAAAATGTTAGCAAAAGAATATGCGGCGCAAGAAATGTTAAAAAATTATTTTGGAATCGATCCAGTAACTAAATCGCAAGGTGAAGCATCGATTCAAGGACCCTGTGCAATCTTGCACACGATGCTAAACAAACAGACAAAATCAAAAACATCTGTGACTTATGAATTCAAAGAAAATGTTCCAGTCGTTGCTGGACAAGCATCGAAAGGAGTTGTTTTTTAGTAAGTTGCAATTTATAGAAAACAAATCCTTTATAATAATGATTTTAAAGTTGCGATTGTGTAATTGATGAAAAGGATCGATACACAGGAAGTGGTCGATCAAAAAAGTTGGCAAAAAATAACGCGGCAACACAAGCATTAAAAAAAATTTTCTCAATTGATTATGATCCAAGCGAACGATATCCATTGGCAATGACAAAAAAAAGTATGGCAGAAGCGAGTGTTTCGAAGTTGTGTAGAGATATTGCCGAATTCTCCAAAAGGGAATATCACACAATGTGCCAATATTTTGAAATTAATCCAAGCAATCAAATTGCATGGTAAATTTAAACTTAGAAAAAGAAGAAAAAGCTTGAGTTAATTAAAATTTTTTGTTCTAGTTTTGTCCTTGTGAATGAAAAAGAGGAGAAACGATTAGTGTCAGTTGGATCATCAGTACAATATGTTGTTGAGCCTGATACACTGAATGGAGCAAATGGAACTGTACTGATTCATATGGATCCAATCGTTATTGCTCGAAGAGCTTTGATCAAGTTTGAATTTTAATTTTAGTTTGAATTAATTTAAAAAAAAAACAATTTTTACAGACATATTATTCTGGAACTCGTCAAACTTCAGGAAGATCCAGAAAATTCAATTTTCAAAATTGCACAAGATGGAAAACCGATCTTAAAAGAAAATTTGAAACTCGTTCTCTATTCGAATTTTCCGCCGGTTTGCTCATATTCGGTAGACGATGCAAAGAAGAAAAGTTTAGCATATGTGACGTAAGAAAAAATTTAAAAAATGAATAAATTGTTTTTAATTTTAAGACCGACGAGTTTGGCACCAACACCAGATGACGTTTTGAGTTACGAAAGCATAAAAGAAACGAAATCATTAAGAATTCATTGCACAGCGGATAAAATGTATAAATGGAGTAAGATTGGAATTCAGGGAGCATTATTATCAAATGTGATACATCCAATGTATCTGAAAAATGTCTATTTTGGATCTGAAGCACCAGTTGGTGATGAATCACTGAAATATGCGTTGTTTGGAAGACTCGGTGAATCAGACAGTGCAGTTTCATTGGAAAGTGTACCAGTAAGAGCATTTATTAAAAATATTGAAAAGTAAAAAAAATTTGAAAAAAATTAGACTCAAATGAAAATTTATACAAGTTTTGGACAAGCTTGGTCAAGAGGAATTGATGCTTTTGAGCATTTTGACTATAACACAGGAAGAACATTGATAGGATCACCGTCAAAGTTGTGCAAAGCTGAATTATTTGATTCTTATCGACGAATACCTGGAATTGATACAAGTGAACCAAACTATTCAGAAGTGAAACGAATGGCAGTCGAATATCAACAAGCGAAGGAGAAGTTTTATAAGGAACTAGAAGAAGCTGGATTGGGAAAATGGCAGAGAAAGCCAACAAGTCTGGTTGATGATTTCCAAGTCACATCATTTGATTAAAAAAAAGATTTTATAAAAATCAATACATTTCGAATTGTTAATAATTATTCAATTTCAATTGTTTTTTTAATAATAAAAATACAAAAATTGGACCTTATTTTTTTTTTTAAATAATTAATGTCCATTTTTTGGACTTTTGGTTGGTTTTTTCTTTTCTATAGATCCAACTCTCAAAATGGTAGTGACCTGAAGAAGAAAAATAATGTAAAAAGTTGAAAATTCTATAAAACCTCGGTTGGTTTTTGAAGTTCTTCAAAACCATTAAAAACGGAAACATAAGAAGCTGGTTTAATCATTGCAATTGCTGAGAAAATGCAAAGAAACAAACCAATAAAAATGTTTAGAATAACAAAAGCATATTTTGCACCAATATTCGTCGGTTCCAAAGGTGAATTGTCTTTAATTATTTCAACGTTGAAAAATACGGGAAAAGGATCAAAGTTTCTGAAAGAAATCTCATTTGTCTCCACCGCTTTAATCGGCCGCTCACTGATCGAATAGTTTCGTAAACTCGTGAATGTCCAACGGCTCAACAATGATTAAAATGCTTAAAACAAGGGCGCAAAACAATAGAAAGCTCATTTCGAAAGTGCAAAAGGTTGGAATAATTTTTTGTTTTTTTTTTGAGAATTTTTTTCTAAAAAAGAAAAAAAAACCAAAACGAGTTCACGACAAATAAAAAAAAAACAAGAATTTGTTACCATCATTTATTAACGGCATTTGATGATAACGGATTTTGGATGATGATGAAGGAAAAAAAAATAAAAGACAAGACAAGGTATGAAAGAATTTGAGATTTTTTGTTTTCACAGTTTTACAAAAAAAAATTGATTAGAATAAAAATTGCAGATTAAAAAAATACTAGAGATTCGTCACCTTAAACACATTTTTTTTTGTTGGGTAGCTCCCACTATTTTCCTTTTTAGCGTAAACTACATACAATATTAAATGAGAAATTACAAAAAAAAAAGGAAATGAATATACAGAGAACTTAGAAAATGCTTAAAACTTGTCTAATTATCAGACTATATACAAAAATTAGATACAATTTACAATAGAATCAGTTAGGGGGGTGGGGGTGGTGGGGGGTTGAAGATTTCCTTCACTTGATTATTTGAAAAATCATTTAATCAATATTATTGACTTTTCGGTCGTTGTTTCGTCCCGAATTCAATTTTCCCGATGATTTTTTCGATCTTGATTTCCCTTTCAGACTATCCTGGCCGCCTCCTGTTTTTTTCAAGCTTTTCGTTGACGACGATTTTTTAAATGTTACACTTGCCAGCGTACTCATTGACATGTCTTCGAAAAGCTGCAAAACGGGAATTTTCGTCATTTCACATTGTTCTCTCGTTGCGGTCTCAAGCGCGTTCGTGGTGTAATGGTCAGCATGGATGCCTTCCAAGCATTCGACGGGGGTTCGATTCCCCCCGAACGCAGATTCATTTTTTTTTTTCGGAAATGTTACGAAATTTTACCATTTTTTCGAGATGAGTTCGTTGAGCTGTTCGTGCTTTTGCTTGTCGAAGCTCTTCGGCTCGACGCAATTCTTCAGTTGATGGAAGTGTTACTGTTTTATGAGTTGACGCAAACGACAATTCGTCAATATCCCGAAGCTCGGGATGTGGAATAAGCACCGGCGAAAATTGGCTACTAGTGTTTTCTGCAAAAAAAAAAAAAAAATTTCAGTTAAAATTTGATCTGAAACACTTGCCATCTTCAATCAAAAACCAATCATCTTCACAAACTTTTCCCTTGACAGTTGACAAGTCATCGTCACTTTCCGATGTCGACGACGATGACAACGTTGAATCATTCGAGTCTTCAGCACCAAAAATGTATCCATAAATTCCAGTCAACATTCTGTCTTGTAAAATTGAAGAGAAAGTTCTGAAAGAAACAAAAAACTGAATGAAAGACAATGACAAATGGCACAAACGTGTCATGAGGAAAGACGTTTTTCAACAATTTTTCAGACCGAAGATTAAATGGAAAAAAGTCTGGAAAAATGAGAGAGAAAATAAACAGAACTCGTGTTTAACACAATAGTGTGTCAAATGAAGAGATTTTTCCGTTTAGAACAAAAAATTCTTCGTCTTCTTCTTTTTTCTTTTTATTTCTCCTGTTGCCCCCCATTTGTTGTATGGAGTTTGGTTTCAGAAGTGGAACAGGAAACGAGAAAAAGACAAGAAAGAAAAAAAAAGATAAAAAAAAACATTTTTCTTTGTTTTCTTTCCTAAACGGAGAAAAAATGAAAAGTAAAAATTTGGGCAACGAAAATTTTTGAAAGCTGTACAAATCGTTTCGAAATATTTGAAATTTATTTATTGTATGCGCCTTTAAGTTGTACAGTTTTTTGATTAAATTTTATTTTGTTTTTTAAATTTTGAAATCTTTTGAAAAACAAAGAAATTGAAGAAAGGAGTTATAACTGAGAAATAAAAATATAATTTAAAAATGACATTGAGTCTTCATGAGTCTATATATGAAACACAATGGTGCTGAAGCAAACATAACCAGTGAGTGCGAAACAAATGGGCGTGGCTTCGATGTTGTTGTTTGGGCGAGGAACGAGAGAAGCAGACACAAAAGCCAATACAGCAGAAAATCATGTGGTTCGACAAATCGAAGCCTTATGACCTCAGAAAGAAAAAAACGAGGAGACACCATCTGGTTTCGTGGAAATAGACGCAGAACATTTCTCTCTGGCTGTCTGCCTCTCACACTCTCTCTCTCTCTCTCTTCCTCACTTTCATGGTAGCAAAAAGAAGGAGAGGAGGAGGAGGAAAATTATTATTCGCCGCTCATTTTCACATCGTCATTTGTTCAAATCCTCTCATCATTGTATAGTCACTAACTTTTTATTCTCTGATCGACGAGACGACGTCATGTGAGAGGAGAAAAAGGAGAACAATTTTTTTTTTCGGAACATGTCCTCGAAATTTATATTTTTCTCATTCGTTCTAATAAGTGTGAGAAGGAGGAAAATAATAAAAATGAAACAAAAAATACGAGAATACACGATTACGTTAATTCAAGACAGACGAGCAGTGAAAGCCGTTGTGATTTCGGCCACAAAAATAAACAGAGAACAGCACGAAGATAGGAAGCTCGATAGATGCAACACAAAAAAAGTGTATTTTGGTCTCGCCACGATAACAAAAGGCTACAAAGTTACACAAATATCGACGGGCTCCGTTTCAGTTATTTCACGTGCTCATTGAATGATGGTGATCAATGGTAGATCAAAAAATGTTGATAACGCTGACACATGGCACAGCGGAACTAAAAAATTTGTTTTTTTTTTCTGAAATTTTCCAAAAAGAAAAAAAAAGTTATTTTTATTCCATTTTTTTTTTGTTTTTCGGTTTTTTTAAATAAAAGACAACCGAAAAATGATGTCATTTCCCCCCCCCCCCCTCTTCTCTCGGTTATCGTAATCTCAATTTTCTCGTTATCTCTACCACCTCTTCGTCTCATATTGTATTTCTTTAAAATTCGATGAATGACTTGATATTACACAAAAAAATGAGCCACAAAAATTATCTGAAAACAAATATTATTTTGAATATAAAAAAAGTGCTTTTTTTTTGGTCAATCAATAATAAATTGGGAATAGTAGGAAACAAGACGAAGACAGATGTTGAAAATCAAACAGAGAGAGAGAGAGAGAGAGAGAGAGAGAGAGGGCTCAATGGCTCATTTATCATATTTCATGATTTACTTCCTCCTCCTCCTCCTCCTCCTCCCTGTCGTTTAAAAAAATGTTTTTTTTGTTTCGAGTTACATCATTGTTTGAAAGCGTCAAATAACAATTATTCGCAAAAATTTCAGAAAATGATGTAATGGCGAGAGAGAGAGAGAGAGAGAGAGAATTCGAGAAAATACTTAATGGAGTGTCGTAATTACTTTTTAAGACGAATTATAGTTTTCCTAATTGTTGTTGTTTCAACTTCTTTTAAAAACCGCAGGTGTGTTATTGATGTAATTGCGCTCCAGTGTACATCACGATAGTCAAAGTTTTCTTTTCCATTTTTTTTCTGCCCAAAATTCCACACGCAAAGAAAATCAGAGTGTTTTCCTAGACTTGTTTCCCTTTTGAAATAAAATCCGCGGAATTATTGTTTCCTACTACAATGAAACCGCGCTCCAATGTACTTGAAATTAAACTGTCGGGTTTGTTTTAAAATTGACCCAAAAATCAATTTTAAAATTAAGAATTTCCTCCAAACAAATGTCTTTTTTTTTCAATTTGAATCAACTTTTGATTGCACAACACACGCGTCAGTAAAACTCCAGTGGCGCCAAAATGGTGCATGGAAACCATTAAGTAAAGTGGTGAAAATAAAAATAAATCCAAATATGTTGCGCACACGTGTCGGAACATCATTTGATGTTTTCGATCGCTGTTGTTGCTTGCTCATGCTCCTCAAAAATAAAGAGAGAGAGAGAGAGAGAGAGAGAGAGAGAGAGAATGGGGTCTCGCCGGGAAAAGAGCAAAGGAAAAAAACTGAAACACCTGCAACTACTTGGAAAAAATGAGTTGGGAACGAGGAAGGCGGGGGGGGGGGGAGGTTTATTACAGTGTATTTATAGATTTAACAAAGTGCAGAGATGGAAAAGGATTAGGAGGATTTTGGAGGGCAATCAAAATAATTCTAATTGTTGGGCATTGTCGAAAACGTTTTGTTTAACTTTATAATTTATAAATATTTATTTTAAAATTTTTAATCGAAAAATTCAAAAAAAAAATGGAAAATGTTTATTATTAAAGGCGCATTATTATTCTTTAATAAAATGGTCTCGTTTGGAAATGCAGTGTTACGGTAGTTAAAAGCTTAACATATTTTAGGATTGTTTGGGGAATAAAATGAATGAAAAATTTGCATAAAAAGCCTAACAAAACATTTTATTTGATCAGACGACGAATTGATTTTTTTAGTTTGATCAGGAATATTTTTTAAAAAAGGCGGGAGTTTAAATTTAATTTAAATTCAAATATTAATAATAATAATAATAATGAAAACTGTTGGATTTTCAATGACAAAACTACAAAGAAGGAGGGGGGGGGGGGGGGGAGGGGAACACGAACAACAACATTTCCATTGTTGCCGCGATTCATTTGTTTGATATCCGACGCCGTTTCTTTTTTTTCCTTATTCATCCCAGGGTCATCACAATTGTGATCATTTTCTCCTCGTGGTGCTCATTGAGCCGAGGTGAGAAATGAAACAAGGCACATGTGCACACAAAAAGAAACAGGCAGAGAAAGAGAGAAAGAGAGAAGCAGACAGAAATACTCTTGACCTATGCTGACACGACAAATACCGTAATCCATTATTAGAATGACGTCACTATGTTCGTCTTCTTTTCAATTCACATCGGATCGTTTTGGAGAGAAGGAAACAAAGGACATTTCCTGAAAACATTTTTATGGACCAGGTCATAATGATTTTGTAATTGTTTCGAAATAGTTGTCTCTCCTTGGCAGAGTTTCGGTAGTTGGATTCGTGGCGAGACCCACCGATTCAATAAAAGCATGTTCCTTCAAATTCGTGTTGAGGTTACTGAAGAGGAAAATCAAATGCCAAACTTAGGATCACGAGCATACTGTACTCTTGAAAATTTCGTGGTGGAACCCTACAGGCGTTACCATTATTTGCGTCTTCAATTTTTTTGGAAAAAGTACAGGCATTTAAAGGAACATGCCTCAAGAACTTCAATCGCGGCAAGACAAGGGATTTTTTGTTGAAAAAACTTTTGAGGAAAAATGTTGAAATTCATTCATTATTTTTTCTGGTTGAAAGAGCTCCACAGTGTGTTTTTCACCACTAACGATGTAATCTCGCTCCAGCGCACCACTAAAATGTCGCATTTTTTATTCCAAAATTTTAGTTTTTAAACCATCAAAAATCTACTTCTGGCGAAAATCCCAAATCAAATCCTCGATTTTTACGCTGCGTATCACCCAACACCATTGCTGAGGTGCCCCGATACTCAGCAAAATGCATGGGAGGAAAAGAAGGGAGAAAGGGGGGGGGGGGGGGAGGGCGCGATAATTCAAGGCGCAAACCCCCCGTAAACCTACTTGGGGAACAACAATTTTTACGAGGATCATTTATTTTCTCAATTTTTACTATACAATTTTTTGATAATTGAAGAATGGAGGGGGGAGGATAAGAAAATGTAACCAGATCCTTTGCTTTCCTTCCCCCTCCCTCCCCATCGAGCTTCCAATTATTCGGAAAAAGTATAATCCAGGTTTTGTGGGTTGTGGGGGGGGGCCTCATTAAAATCAACTTAAGAATAAAAAGGTTCAAAATTATTTAATATTTGGTTGATTTTTTGTTTTCTTTTCTATACGAATTGATTAATTATTCAAATTGCACATATCAATTACAAATTAAAAAATAAATGGGCGGGGCGTCAACATCTTTTTACAAAATCCAAGCCGAAGGGGGAGGGGGGGGGGGGGAAGGAAAAAAAAGAAAAGAATCGGTCTTGTCGAAAACGTTTCGGCTCGGCTCCCTTCTTGAGTTGTCCACCAAATATTTGGACACTTCCAAAAGTCTTCCCCATGAAAAATGTTTCTATGGTTACAACTCTGTGGTGGCGGCTCTTCTAGGTGGTGTGGGGCAGCAGCAGCACCACTTGTTGTGTGTGGTCCGCGACCAAAAAGAAATCGACGAAAGAGTGTGGACGACTGTGAGACGTTGAGAGATGTCATAATTATAGGGAGGTGAGGGGGGGGGGGGAAGCGGAAGAAGGGAAAAGCTTGAGAGATGTCGAAATATTTTCGGTTTTTTTAACCTTTTTTTTTGGTTTTTTGGTTTTGTTTGACGTGCTTTTCTCTTTGAATTTTATCCTAATTTTATTTCCACTCTTCCCCCCCCCCCCCTTCTGATAGAGTTTAAGGAAATTAAAAAGTGAGAGAGGGAGAGAGAGAGAGAGAGAGAGAGACTGAAAGAAAAAGAGAGATATTGGTGATAATTAGCAGTTATGATACGACGGAAAGAGCCGGAGAAAATATTGCACCTGCTCTCTCAATTCCCCCCGCCTCCCCCCTCCTCCCCCTCCTTTGATTGAAATCGTCGCAAATTCTTCCAGTCTTCTTCCCAGATTTCTAATTCGTCTTCTTTCAGATTTCAGATTTCAGAATTCTTTTTTCTTTTTTTTTGTGCAGCAGCAGCAGAAAACGCGCGCCCCGAAAATGTCGGTTCGGACCGTTTGCTCCGGACTGTTTTTCCTCTTTCTCTTGTGCTCGTGCGTCGCCCTCTTCGTTCTGCACAGTCTCTACTTCATTCTACGAACTGCGTCGAGCACCGAAAAAACGGAGACAAAATTGTAGGAATGGGGGGGGGGGGGGGGAGGAAGAAGAAGAAGCAGAAAAAATGAAGTTTCAATTGATTTTTGATGTTTCAGAATCAAGGAAAATCAAATGTTTATTCCGAGCCTGATCATCTGTAATCGAATGCCATTCTCACAGGACGGCCTGAACAATGTCAACGTCAACATTCGACAAGACTCGGCTCTTCGCTATCTGATGGAATGGACGAATCCGTCGATTCGCGAAAGTGCCGATTATTCAGCGCCGAGTGCACAATTCATGACGCAAGGGCAGAACACAATCATTCAGTATTTGACACAAAACGCCAGGAATCAAACGATTCAATCGATGCAATATCAGTGTCAATCGGTCATCAATAGTTGCAGCTATCAGGGAATTCAGCTTTCATCGTTCGATTGTTGCCGCAATCTCGTCGCGTATATTCCAACCGTCAATGGTTTGTGCTGGATTTGGAACGATTCGAACATGCGACAAAATTCGACGGGAATCAATAAGCAATTTGTGATCACTTTTCAGGTTTTTTTTTTCGCACTTTGGTGGAAAATGTCGATTTTTGATCAATTTTCTGTTCGTTTTGTTTTCAGATGACTCGAAATTCATGGTTTTCAACTTATGTTCCGACACATCCTGGCATCGATGTTTATCTACAGGTGAGGGAGGACGTCTCGAAGAGGAACAAGCTCTAGGGGGAGAAAATTCGCTCTATTGACAGTTTTTCATTTTTTTTTAAACGCGGATTTCATCATCATTTTTCTTGCCGCCAAAAACTAGAAGTGGGGTCGTTGCCGACGTTCCGATTTTAGGCCAGCGGACGTGTACTGTTATCACTTCGTTGTAGGAATCTATTGTGTGCGGCGTTTAGTTGCGCCTTTGAATATTTGGGCCTACTATTGTCTATGTAAATTCAATTTAGGAATCCTTTTCTTTTTGCAGGAAAATATCAATGATGCAAATCGATTAGCAGTTGAACTTCAAAATCCCATACGATTATTGGATAAAAGAGGAATCCGATTAAAAATGAGAAAAACGGTTTTTTTTTATTTAAAATTTTATTGGTGGCACACAAAAAACGCCTTTTCCAAAGTGTGCGCCATTTTTTGCAAAAACCTGTGCGCAGTTTGCAAATCATCACCCGCCTACTCATTTCTTTTTTTAAATTTTAATTTAAAATGCCAATTTTTTTCGTAATTTATCAAACGACGTTTTGTTCTTTTGACTGTGGCGCTAAATAATTTTATAAATTTCCAGAGAACTGCCGATATACGACGAACTGAATGCGGACAAGCGTTAGGCGATTCGAGAAGAAAAGATGAGAATGAATTGAAGAATAATCATTCAAACTATTTGTACTGCAATCTGATGGTCGCAATGAGATATTGTAATTGCCATCCATTAATTTCCGAAATGCTACATTATGATGTTTCAAGCTTCAGGTATGCTTTTATCATTACCCCTCCCTTCAGACTGTCCTCAATCCCTCTTGTCCCCAAATCCCTCTATGTGAAAAAACGATGAAATGCCGTAGGGGAAAACGCGCTCTATAGTGAACATACATTGAGAAATAAAAATGGAATGAAAGAATTTTTTTATTACTAATTTCACCGAAAAAAAATATTAACCTTCCTACTAAGCTTGTGGAATTTTTCGAATTATCGATCGTTTTTTCTCGAATTGCGCCGATTTCATTCCAGCACTTTTGATTCCAGAATTGTTCATTCCAGAGTTGTTCATTCCAGAATTTTTCATTCCAGAATTGTTCGTTCCAGAATTGCTCATTCCAGAGTTTTTCTTTTTTTCAGACAAAATTATCGAACCTTTGTTATCACTTTTTCGCTCTTTTGGTTTAAATATCTGAAATAGGTCGATTTATCGATTTATCGTTTTATCGATTTTTTGCACTGCGTGTTCTTTACTATCGGCCTTCGAAGTAATCTCGCTCCAACGCACACGATTAAAGTATCTTTGGCTCGTGTAGCGGCAGTGAAATTTTTTCTTTTCGTTTTTTCATAAAGAAACTATCAGTTATTTAAGCTGCCTATCACAATGACGTGTTAAAATCATGTGTGAGCTGGCGCACAAATGATCGCTTGAAATTTTTCTTCAGTGACAAGATGGTAAAGAACACCCACGCACATTGTGTTTTTGTTAAACTTTTGTCGCTTACTTTACTTCGGGCTTGTTGAAAAATGGTTTGTTTCACAACATGCTTCTTCAGTACGGCTTCAATGTCTTTCATTAAACTACGATCATCCGGATTTTCAGCCCAACATCTTTTCTAGAAAAAAAAAACGTTTTCTTCTTTCTCTTGACAAATTTATTTATGACAAAGTTAGGTATCGTTTTGTGCGCCATACTCTTACACTACTAGCTCAATATCAGTGCGCAATTTCAAAATAGTTGCACACAAAGTTCAAAATTGTAGAGAGACCAGGACTTGCGTATCAATTTTCGATTAAGCAAATCGTGGTGATATGCGGTTTTCCGTGTTGCGCTTCGCTTCAAGCTAAGTTGCATTCAATTTTTTTCAAACCATAATAAAATCGGCAAATCCTTTGTCGACGGCTGAATTGAATGGCATTCGATAGCCGGATAGGACTTTTGAGACAACTTCAATGATTCTCATTCCCGGATATGGCTCTTTTCCGTCTTCGATAATTTCCCATGCCATTATTCCAAACGCATAAACATCAACTTTTTGATTATAAATTCCGGTTTTGATGGTTTCCGGCGGCAGCCAACGAATCGGCACTTTCTTCGACAAATCCATTCGATATTCAACTCCTTCACGCGATAATCCAAAATCCGAAATTTTGACCTTCAAAAAAAAAAACGCATTTTTGCCCGACTTCTCTCGGCTTTCACCAACCTGTCCGCCGCCGTACAGACAATTTCGAGCCGCAATGTCGCGATGAAGCAGAACTTTTTCATGAATATACGCCACTCCGCACGAAGCCTGATAGATTAGCTCCAGCTTTTTCGGTATTGTGAATTTATTTTTTTGAAGGGCCGAATCTAATGCGCCACCGTCCGCCTAGAATTGTTTCCTGTCTTGACAGCCGAGAGCTGGATGAGAGTGAGAAAGAGAGAGAGAGATTGAGAGAGAGAGAGAGAGAGAGAGGGGATTATGGTTTTCTTACCAATTCCATAATGACGTATAAAGGCTCTTGTGTGGCTCCGACGCCATAAAATTTGACAACATTTGGGTGCTGAAGGCAAAAAAAGTTGTTTTTTTCGATTTTTTTTTCATATTTTTTACATCCAAATATCTCATAATTCTTGCTTCGTGCATAATCTCCTTGATTTGCTCTTTATTCAATGATTCAAGTTTTGCCTAGAAAAAAATCCCCCAAATTTTTTATCAACTCTGTGCCGGCGGCACGAAAAAAAGGGCGGTGAAATGGTGAGAAAAGTCATGTTATTTTTAAGCCAGAAAATAATTAAAAAATGGGCGTGTTTTGCAAGAGTGTCGCACACTTTAATTTCGTAGCTTTTTTTTTTACTTTTAAAAAAGTTTGAAAAAATAATTTCTCACAGTTTTAATTGCGACGTCAGCTGTTCGCTCATTACGAAACGTTAAAACTCCTTTCCAAACTTCACCGAATGCTCCTTCGCCAAGTTTTTTTGTGAGCGTCACATCCTCATGTGAGATCTCCCACGGTTGCCGGTTGACTGGAAATTTGAGCACAATCTAAAAATTGACGTTGCTCGAAACAGTTGAAAAAAAAAAGAAACGAACCATGCTCGACTTATCCTTGGTATAAATTGCTTCTTTTTGACCGAAATGATGCTCAATGAGCTTCGAAATCGTCTCAAAACCGCGGGTTTCAATGAAAACCTTTCCGTTCGACTCTTGGAGCACAAAATGAATGGGCAAATTGTCTTTGTCGCCGACGGCTGACAAAACGTACTGTCGTTTCTGTCCCTTCACCGGTTCGGTCGAACGCACCAGAAATTCGCCGCATTTTGTTAGCAATATCTGATGGATTTTTGATATTTTTCGATGCTTTTTTTTTCAAATTTTCAATTGAAAAATTGCACCAGAATTAATTTAAATGTATACTGTTTTAAAGGCGCACGTGTTTATAAAGATGCTTAAATCTCGCAATGTACCGTATTATTATGTATTTTATTTTTTAATACGAACTCAAAGCGAGTTAAAATAATTTTTCAATCCAATTTTATTTTAATTACAATTAGTTCTTAAAGAAAATTTAATTGAATTACCCGAATATCTTCTCTAGGTAATAAACCATGATACCATTGTTCTCCAAGTATGTTCTTGTCGACCATATTTTGTTAAACTATTTTTATCAAAAATGAAACAAAAATGTTCGGGGATAAAAAACTTTGACAACTTGATAAAAAATGACGTGAAACGTCTATTTTTTCTCCTCCAAAAAAATTGCCATCTTTTGTATTTTTCCAGAGATTTCAATTTGCGTGTGAGCCAAACAAGTGTTTGTAGTGTTGAAGCGTACGACAATTGTGCTCGCCGCTATATCGATTTGTCTCGAATCGAAAATTGGGACGAACAAATTCCGAATGATTTGCCTGGCTACGAAGACATCAAAACATGTCGAAAGTAAACACAAAAAAAGAATTTTCAGAGAAGGCGGTTTTTCAAAAGAGAAATGTCTCATTTATTTCCAGTAAAAATCATCGAAGCTGCTTGATCACGTCATATCCTGGGAAAATCGAAGCCTATGATTTGCCGGAAGAATATCGGTCAACTGAAGTAAGAAATTGGGCATTTTCTCGTTATGAAAAATAAAAAAAATTCTATTTTTCTGCAGGATTTTGTGTCTCGATTAGTTTTAGAATATGAAACAATGAAAACAACGGAAGTTTTATTATCAAAAGATCCGAATATCTATGAACTTCTAAGCTTTATTGGATACAACATGGCGTTATGGTTCACAGTTGGCCACATTTTATGGAGCATGTTTCGATACGCCACCGGACTATGTTGCTCAAAAAAGAATGGAAAAGTGAGCCCATCGGATCGCAGAAGTAAGAGTGTCTCGTCACCAACGCCGATCATTGTTGAGCGTCAACCAAGCACAACAGTTGTAGAACAGGAACAAGAAGCTGGAACATCTGGAAACACATAGAGAATTAAATTGAAGCCCGCCGCTTATTTTTTCAATTATTGTTTACAGGGTTTCAATTCTATCTTAACACTTCTAGTCAAACTATAATATTATCCGGTTATCATTTATGATTCTTAATTTTATTTATGATTCCTGCGTCTTTTTGTCAAAAAAAATGTCTTTCATTACATTGGAAACAAAAGGAATAAATCGATGTATTTTTTTTCTTTCAAATTTAAATGTCATCCTCAGAATGATTTTAAATTTGTCTGCCACAACGCCCCACCCTTCCCCCCTCCTTTCCTTTCCTTCCCCTTTGTGTTTCTAGACATTAAAGATTCTGGTTGAAATTTTTTTTGCGGCGGCGGCAGCGGCGGCGGCGGCGACGACTATGGCAGGAAGAATTAGAAAAGTGTCTATGATCCGTTCTTTCTCTTTCTCTTTTTCTTTTTCCCATTTTTTTATTCTTATTTGCACAGCATCGTTTGCTCGTCTATGTATATATACACAAACATCAAGTCAACCTTTTTATGATGTTGATGATGACGGAGGAAAAGAAAAAGGAAAGGAAAGGAAAAAAAAACGTTTTTTCTCTTCTTTTTTTTAGGTGCGCTTTTTGCTCTTTTGCTCTTTTGCTCTCTCTCTCTCTCTCTCTCTCTTCCTCTCTGTTGGCGCTCCCCGTGTGCCTTGATGAGAAAAAAAATTTAGTTTCGTTTAATTAATTAAAAACTGGAGAGAGAAAGAGAGAAAAATACTTAAATTTATTTTTTTATTCAAAAAAAAAAAAGGAAAAGAAAACCCCTCACAAAAAAAAAAGAATTGAAAGTTCAGATGTGTGTCTGTGTGTGATGATCGTCGGCGTCATCACCCACCACCGGCGACGGCGAATTTCGTTGTTTCGCATCGAAATCGAGTTTTGTTTCCTTTCTTTCTCTCTCTCTCTCTCTCTCTCTCTCTCTCTCTCTCTCTCTCTCTCTCTCTCTCTCTCTCTCTCTCTCTCTCTCTCTCTCTCTCTCTCTCTCTCTCTCTCTCTCTCTGTTCTCTTCCTTTTTCACGGTGGTGTGCCGTCCTACCATTTTGTGTATCATTTTGGTTTCAGCCCAAAACGTTTTTTTGTTTTATTAATCGTCAAAATGACCCGAAAATGATTCAAAGTGAAACATTTGGCAGAAAAAATCAGATAAAAGAAGAAGAAGAAGGAAAAATGTCTTTTTTTTTTTTTTTTGTTCAATTTTTACGTTTTTCTCATTTGGCGAGAACAAGTTGATTTGAAAATGAGAAAAATAAAAGAGAGGCGGGGGTGGAGGAAGAAAAACAGGAAATGAAGAAGAAGAAGATGAAGAAAAATTATACTCAAACTTTTTCATTTTTCCTTTTTTTTTCCCCTTTGTCTCCCCCGCCCCCTCCCCGTCTCTGCCCCCGCCATTGTTTCTCTGTTTCTCTCAATATTTCCCCACACATCCTATTTATTTTATTGATTTTATTAGGTTCCAAAGGGGGGGGGGGGGGGGGGGGGGGGGAAGAAGAACAAATTACTTGTTTTCTTCATCTGAAAAAAAATCAAAAAATAAAAATATTTTTTTTTAAATTGTGCGTCTCTGTGTGCTGAGTGATGTGTAGCTGGCGGCTAGCAACGAGGCAACGCGGTGACGGAAGAGAATAAAAATTTATTTGAATTTCAATTGTTTATTGCCCCCCCCCCCCCTATTTTTAGAGAGAAAGCGAATAAATAAACGAAATGGGAAGGAAAGTGTCGATTTTCCCCGAGTTTTCACAACTCCCCTCCCCCTCCCCCCTCTTTTCCCTTCTCCTTTTTTTTCGTGTTAAAATTGCGTTTTAGTACAAATCAACTCTTGTTTTTGTTATTCATTCAAAAAAAGGCAAAGAAAAACACGGAGAAGAAGAAGGAAACGATAAAAATAGAATTCGTCTGAAAGACGTCGTCGTCCTTCTCGAAAATGTCTGCGAAATTGGGATTTTGTGAAGACGTTGTTGATAATCAATATTTTTTCTTTTTGCTAAAGGAAGACGAGAAGGAGAGAGAGAGAGAGAGAGGGGAAAAGCGACCTGATTTTATCTTTTCGTTTTTCGTTTTTATCAGATTTTTTTTTCCCGCCATCGATCAATAACCCAGATAATGAGATATTTTGTCGGCGCTGGTTGCACTTTATAATTTTTTTTTGGGTTGTTGTTGTAATTGTCAGGAGACACATCAAAAACCAACCAAAAAAAAAATTTAAAAAAAAAATAATTTTTTGAATTTTTCCCTTTTTATTTTTAATTATTTACTAACCTCTTCAACATTTTCCTCTTTCCCTCCTCCCCCTCACTTCTCTCTCTCTCTCTCTCTCTCTCTCTCTCTCTCTCTCTCTCTCTCGTTATTGTAATAACAAGAGCTATAATAGAGAGAAAGAAAAGGTCGAAAAGGCACAGCAGACAATTTGATTATTTGGACGATTTTCTGTGTTTTGTGGTGTGTTGAACCTCTTCAACATTCGGGTGAATGTTTATGTTATTATTAATAACGACAGACGAAAAATTGAGAAAATTTAAACTTCCGCCTAATCAACACCACACTTAAAGGCGCATCAAGTTTTTTTTTGAAAGTCTTGTCACGATTTCTGCTTCTTGCTGATTGTGTGTTTCATTTATTCGTCTTAAAATTGTTTTTGCCGTGGAAATAATCGATTATTGTCATTTTTCTATTATTTTTTTTCTGTTTTTGACGTAGGCTTGTTTTTTTTTAAAAAAATAGTCACCTGATTTTAATGAAAAATATGTCTGATTTCGTTTTAATCATAAAATTTTCTATCATTATTGTTAATTGAAAAAGCATTTTTTTTTTGCAATGACCTCATTCAGATAATGTATGAATAATCTTATAAAATCTTTTTCAAACTTTAGATAATCTTTTTGAGCAGGATTAAATTTGGTGATGGTTTACATCAAAATTTCATGTAGCATAATTTCCTTCCAACCACTCAATTTCATAATTCTCTGTTAGCCATCAAAAAAAAAAGGAAGAAAAAAAAACTTTAGCCAAACTGAGTTTTTGCATTTCCTAATGGCAATCGCATCATTCCTTCCCTCTAGAAATATTCAAATCACATGAGAATATTTGACGAATTCAGTCAGCTTCGGCAAGCTTTCTTTTTATTTTTTCTTCTTCTTCTTTTTTTTTTCCCTCTTTCTCCTCTTCGCTTTTAGATAGGCTATTCAGAGAAAGAAAAGCGGGCGTAGGAAGGCGAAGAAAAAAGAAGAAATATATTCAGAACATGAGAAGTGAGTCACATTTTTCAGAGAATGGGGCGCGCTGGAGTGAGAGAGGGGGAGTTGAGCACGATTGAAAGCCTACGCTCACTGAAAAATGTTTTCCACTCGTGTGTTTTTTTCTAAAAAGCTCTTCGGTTAAAATGAGGAGGATTGAAAACAGGATTTTGTGTTTTTGTTTCTCTTTTACCTCCCTCCCCACTAATGTACCTTTTTTTTAATATCTCAGAAAAATCGCCCTCGAGAAATTGGTTTTTGATGATCAGCGCGGATCTTTCAAAAATGAAAACGTTTGTCGTCTTTTTTTTAAACATTTCGTGTTTTCTCTGAGATTTAAGTGTCTCGAATGTTTTAGAATCAAGCAGACCTTGTACAGTTTTAGTTCCTTGAAATTAAGGAAATTGTTCCCTATTGTTACAATCAGTTTTTTTCTTCTCTAAAAAATTTTATCATGGTTAGTCAGCTGACAAAGAAATAGATAGGGTCAGAATCAGCTCTCTTTTCTCTTTCTGCCTTTTCATACGTCCCTGCAGAGGAGAATGAACCAGAAATACGAATTGTCATTTTCCTCTCTCTCCTGGCAACCCAATGTTTTGTGAACTGTGTGATATGGCCCTCGTCGGTAGACTAGCGCACACACACGTTATTTCTTCTATTTGTTCGGTGGAGCGTCGCGATCCGGTCGCGTTGCGTACTAAAATTGTCATCGTGTGATGTTGGTCGATAGCAGCATAACTGGCTGCTACATAGACGTTTCATTCTCACATTTTCTCAAAAGAAAAAATAAGTTTTTGACTGTATACTTAACCCTGTTTTTCACCACCTTCTGTTTTTTTATTTTGTGATGTTTCTGGCTTATTTCCAAGTTTTTATCGTAATTTTAGTTAAAATTCGGTTATTTCATCACTTTCTAACCAATCAATAACACCTTCAAAAGAAATTGTTTTTATTTAAATAATAAAATGAATCATTATTTAGAAATAAATTAAAAATAGGTTTTGTTTAAATAATGATTTTTTAGCCAAAAGTTGAGAAAAATATTTTTTTTACTAGAATAATTAAAAAATTTCGCTGACGATAATTTATTTGATTTATAAATAAAAATGTGATTTTTAAAAATATTTTCTAGAATAAAAACTAATTTTCTTTTGTAATTATTGACATTTGACAGATATTTCGAAATTTATCGAACATTCAAGAACCCCTCCATTTCAATGCGATTTCTTTTCGTCGCCGCCGTAGTGATTTTGTTTGGTTGATAGGTAGTTTGCTTGCCTGCTTGCTGTTCTTCTTTACCCATCCACCCCCGTTACTAAAAAATATTTTGTTTTAGGAATCAAAACTAGTTTTTAAGTTTTTTAAAATTAGAATTAATTTTGTGGTGCTGGCAACGTGAATGAAAATGTATCATTTGTAATAAAACCGATCGGTTCAGTGTCCTTTGAGTGCGATGCAGTGTGCAAAAGGATCTGTGTGAACTTTAAGGCAGGCTAGGCGGGTTGTGAAGGGCGTATGCTAGTAAATGTACTTTTCGATGGTTACACACACATCTCTATTTTCTCAATGATTGGGCATCGCAGTTTTTTTTCTTTTCAATTTTGTCAGTAAAAGTTGTTGAACGAATTTTCATTTCTTTTTCGAAGTTAAATAAGTTCTGCTGTAAAATAAGTTTTTTTTAAAGTACTCAACGTTAATTTATTAATAATATCATTCTATCTTTCTCCAATCCACTTTGTTTTGTATTAGTTCTGTGGCGTGTAGTCGAGCGCTCAGTTGACGATCGTTGACAGTATCTTATCGCACTTATCAGTCAGTCAAAATCACTGATTACGGATTGTGTTTGCCTGTTAAACTCACTCAAACAACGTACAACTCAAGGATTCTTTAGGTAATTTTACTAAAAATTAACTAAAACCTTAATTTCAATTTAAAATACGTATTTGGTCTGTAAAGGTTAGATGTAACAAATTTAAAAGAGACGCTGAAAGATCATGCGCTCAGGCAACCAAGCGTACGTAGAAACGATAGGCAGCTGTCTGGCTGAATAGAATGACAATTCTGATGCCTAGTCGCACTGGCGTTGTCCCTCTGTCACGTGATGAAAGCTATGTGTATATATATTTGCGCGACAGTTACCGTTTAAAAAAATAAGAAGAGAAACATTTTTTATTTCGGTTTTTGTCATGTGTTTCACGGTTTCATCGATTTCCCGCAGAAAGGTATTACGTCATTTTTTAAAGGCGCGGTTTTTGTTATCCTATGGTTAATGTAATTGTTTTATTGCATCATTAAAGAATCCAGTGGCGTCACTTTAAAATGAGAGAGAAAATAAAGATTCAAGATAAAAATTTGCCAGCAGTATTAAATTTTTTTTAAACATTTTTATGGTTTTGAAGGTTTTTGATCCCAAATGGTCAATGCATGGTGAGTCATAATTCGACATGAGCAAAAGTGGCAGCCATGTAAGGATGAAAAGTACATGCATCTAGAAAGAAAATTAAATAGTAGAAAAGAAAAAGAAAGGAAAAGCAGACGCCTTTTCCCTCTTTCGTTGGCAGTTTCGTTGTGTGCGTGTGTGTGAGAGCGATGACGAGAGAGAAAGTATATAGATTTTTTCCGTGTGACGTGCGCCCTTCGCTCTCACTTGGTTCAGCCCAGTCACTTTTGTCAAATGTCTTCTTTTTTCTCTTCCATCGAAGTGTGGTTTTACTTCAATTTTTTTTTCGTTTTCTACCTTGTGACCTGGTGTGGTGTGTTCGGTCATATGAGAAAGAGAGAATTGTTGCTTTTTCTTTCTGCCCTTTCTCAATTTGTTACCATCCTTCTTAATCGAGTTTATCGGGTTGAAACTTTCACTTACCAATGAATTTTCTTGTTCGGTATTTTAATTTTTTTTTATATTTCTCAACCGTGACGACATTGCGTCGTCGCCTAATTGTTGTGGAAAAATGTGAATGTTGACGTTTATTTAAAAGTTGATTCGATTGCCATTTTGGATTAACTCGTTCTTACTGATAGCAATAATGTTTAGAAGTAGGATTTTTTCAGCGTCTTTTTATTCCCTTGTACCATGAGATAAAAAATCATAAAACTATAACTGTAAATCAATCCATTAAATGTGTTGATTAGGTAGTTTTTTTGTTTTTTACAATACAGAATAATGTAGAATAAACAGTATTAGTGTCATATTAATGATTTATGTGTAGTCGAATTTCATTTTTGTCATAAAAGTTACCATCGAAGAGAGAAAAGATACAATCGGAAAAATGGCATGTTTCTATTACAGTTTTTTTCCAATACGGCCATTTTCCCGAATTTTATTTTAAAAATGTTGATTTTTTCGACCTTAAAGAAAGAAATGATTCACATTTCTATGATCCAACTCGTCTTTTTTTCATTTCATATCAAATTGTGTTGTTGACGTTTGTTTCTGTTCTACCTCGCCTCAAATATTTTCTTGGTCATGATCTCTCATAAATATTAATTTTCATTTTTACGCGACATTATTTTTTTGCGATATTCTTGTTTTCTACGTTGAAAAACTTGAACTTTGGCTATTAGGAAAATATTTGTTTTATATTTTATTTTTCATTGCAGGGCGCCGTTCAGATCATCCAATGGAAAACGAACAACAACAAGCGTCGACTGCACCAGCTTGCCGTGCCGGTTGTGGGTTTTTCGGAGCATCGGCAACTGAAGGGTATTGTTCACAATGTTTCAAATCACAATTGAAACGTCAACAAGACGCGGTTCGACTCGCTTCACCTGGTAAGTGTTTAAATCTCACGTGAAACTGGAAATGTGGAAAAAACATAAATATCTTTATGATAAGTAGAGTCGGCAAATGGAAAATTTTATTCTCCTTTTTTTTATAAATATATATTAATTCTGGTTTTTGTTCGAGTAATTAAAGAGTGTGAAGACCGGCAAAAATAAAAGACCAATAAAAAATAGGAATAAGAGAAGGGGATAGATTGAATGAGGTCCCGATGTAAACACAACCCCTCGTCGTCACAAAATTGTTCTCCGTGTTGGTTGGCGCAATGCATCCATCTTTTTATTCGCGTTGAGTAAGGTTATTTCGTTTCTTGTCGCGACAATGGGGTAAAATAGATGGGCATTGTGCGAATATGCGAATGTATAAATGAATGTTTTGAAAGAGAAATTGAATGTTTTTGTGTTGCCATTTTCAAAGCAGATTCGTGATTTGAAGAAGATGTATAATTAGACATTTTTTTCGGGTTTTGCATCATTGAGGATAATATGGTTGAGAGGTTAATATTTGCCGAGAAGTTTAGTTAAAATTCTTTTTCGCGGTTTTATAAAGTAAACATTTTTTTGTTAAATATAAAATAAGTAAATACAATTTTTTTTGAATTAGAAATCAGCTGCAACTTTTCGTTTATATAATTGAAAAATTCAAGTGTAAAGAAGGCTGTCTGTGTAGTTTTATAATCTTCTGTTTTTTCATGTTTTTTAGTAATGAAAAATGATAAAAAAATTAACAATTTTGGGGGTGAAAAGTGTTATCAACAACCGATCATGAGACGTTCATAATGTACTTTGGTTTGAAATTAAAGAAGTATCATTTCAGTTGTATCGTCATCCATGGCAGCCACGTCATCTGTGCTGGTATCTGAATCGTCAAGTGTAGAAACTTGTGCAAAAGCAGCAAATAATGCATCTGAAGTGACAGCAAAACTCGAATCTGAAGAAGCTGCAAATCTTTCAACTAGAATTACTGATGAATCATCGTAAGAAATTTTGTTTTTTTTTTCCGATTCTTGACGGTTCTTTATTTCAGAATTACTTTAAGCACTGCACCAACGGTTGTTGCAGATGCTCCTGCTCCGGTGAAAAAAGCGAATAGATGCCATATGTGTAAAAAACGGGTTGGACTCACGGGTAAGGATTTTTTTTGTTAAACATAAGATGAAAATTGTAATTGTAAGGTTTCACTTGCCGATGTGGTGGATTGTATTGCGGTGAACACCGTTACGATCAAGCTCACAACTGCGATTTCGATTATAAAACAATGGAACGCGAAGCGATTCGAAAAAATAACCCGGTTGTTGTGTCGGATAAAGTGCAGCGAATTTAAGCGGTTTTTGCTCGATTTGTTGTTTTTTGGTGTTTTGTGTAATTCTTTTTTACATGTCATCGAAAGCAACGGTGTCGATCAATTAAACGTCTAAAACTTAATATTTTCGTTGTCCAACTTTTTGCACATTATTTTTTTTCTATTTTTCGGCTGACACAATTTTTCTTGCAACTAGTCTTATTATGCTGTGTTTATTTTCCTACAAGACGAATCTTTCGGAAATGGTCCGATCCGATTTGTCATACATAAAACCTCAATTCATATAGGAACGTTGTTCTGAGCCGATTATCTGCCTAAAAAATGTTTTTTTTTCTGTAATTAGGGCAAACTGGAAATGAAATGTCCATTTTGTAACCTATACTGTACACACCAAGGTTTTTGTCCTGTTTCTAATCTTATAATCATTCACAATACACCAACTCGTAGCGTATATGAATTATATGATGCTTTTATTCTTTTCTTTTGGTAAAAATTGACATTCTTTTTTTTTTCTTTTTTATATTGTGGTTACCGATTGAGAATTTTCCGTATAACGGCAATTTCCAATTTTGGTTTCTGGTGTATATTTTCAATGTTCGCTTTCTTTTTTCTTTTTTTTTCCTCGTTTTATTTGTTCAACTGTTCTTTTCCCATTCGGTTAAAAAAAATGTGAAAATGAAAGCTGAATATTATCATAAAGTTCTGAAACAAATATTTTTTGGATCGTTTTGGATGATGAAGAACAATAGGATTTTCATTCAAATTTCTAGTAGTTTTTTCCCTTTTCATCATTCTATATTTTTATAAGTCTTTTCTTTGCCATTTTGTGTCTTTTATGTTTTTTTTTGGTTAAAAAAATTGAGAAAAGTAAAAAAAAACCACAATTCTAGGAGATTTTGAAATTTTGCCCCTTCACCTTTTGTAAATATAATTTTGCGTTTTATTGAGAAAAGAAGAAGAAAAAGAAAAAAAAACGTTGAAAAAATTAAAAAAAAAAAACAAAATCCCGGAAAAACGCTTATGCAATGAGTTGGATTCTTATCTTCTTGGTTACTGTATTTTTGATGTTTCTTCTGTGTTTTCTTTTGTTTTTCTTTTGTCCTCTTTTGAATTTGAAACAAAATCAATAAAGTGTGTGTGCTCTTGATTTAAAATTTTTGGTTTGATTATCGATTTTTATTGAAATTTAGATTTGAAATCGATAAGAATTGGTTGAAAAGCGCCAAGCCAAACTATTTAAATGCATTAAAAAGTTGTATTGATTGATTTTTTTCTCTGGCGAATGTAATGTTGTAAATACGCTCTATTGACATGTCAAACAGACAATTAAAAAAAATGGGCTACAGCAATTCTTTCAATTTGAAAAAAGGGAACTTTTGTCAATAGAGCGCGCTTGTAACATTCTTATTTCAAAAAAAAAAGACTTCTTACACACAAAAAATCGAGTCTTTTTGAATTTAAAAAATTGCGGTCATTTTTTCAAAAAAAAAAAACGAAACAAAAATAATTTTTTGTCAAAGTTTATTTTTGAATAAAATATAAAGAAAAAAAAGATTCAGAAGGCGTAGGCGTGTCTTCAAATTTTTAGAATTTCCTCTTCTCATTTGAAGTTTAAAAATTCACAGAGCTTCGGTGTTTTTAAATCGAATTTAGAAGGAGATTTTTCTTGAAATTTTTGATTTGATTTTTTGTCGCAAAAAATGACCTCGAAAAGTTTCCAAAATATATTTCGTCGTCGTCGTTGTCGGTAATTAAGAGAGGATTACGTCAAGCACCAGAAAAAAGGAAGAAAAAACTTTTCTCATCTTTTTGCGGTCATTTTATGCCTTTTTTTATCGAATCGGATCAGACAGGAAAACAAAAGAAAAAGATTGAAGAGTCGGAAAAGTTTTAAAAATTTTTATTTATTCATTTATTTGATTTGTTAAGTTTTTATCGAATCTTAGATCCTCAGGCATTCCTGAAAGATCTTGCGACGCAGAACCTTTGGATTTGTCTAGCTTCGCTACTTATTGAACATTTTTTTTATAAGAGGACACCAGTGAGCTAAAAGTTGTTTGATATTTTGCTGTGCTGAAAAATCAAGTTCGAGCAAAATGGTCACTTCAACGTTCAGTCAGCCCAAAGCGGTGACTTTTTTGAAAACTCTTTTTTTCGTTAAAAAATGAGTCTAAAAAGCCCAAAATAGTGCAGAAATCAAGTTTTGGGTAAAATGATCGTCCAGTGTCGTCAACCATTTGTATATACTCGGATCTGATCTGATCTGATTCGATTCGAGTTGATCAGATATTTTGTCTGACTGTCTCTCACCCTCTCCCTCTCTCTCTCTCTCTCTCTCTTTTTTTGTGTTTCTTTAATGAAGTTGTAAAACTTTTCCGACTCTTCAATTTTTTCCTTTTGTTTTCCTGTCTGATCCGATTCGATAAAAAAAGGCATAAAATGACCGCAAAAAGATGAGAAAAGTTTTTTCTTCCTTCTTCTGGTGCTTGACGTAATCCTCCTCTTAATTACCGACAACGACAACGACGAAATATGTTTTGGAAACTTTTCGAGGTCATTTTTTGCGACAAAAAATCAAATCAAAAATTTCAAGAAAAATCTCCTTCTAAATTCGATTTAAAAACACCGAAGCTCTGTGAATTTTCAAACTTTAGAAGAATTTCAAGAAGCTTCAGAAATGTTCAAACAACTCTCAAATAAATCGAAAAATTGAAAGAAAATGTGTTTAAAATTGTATTGGAAAAGATTAATCGAAATCAAATGTTTTGTGGAGGAGAAAGAAGCGGGGAAGGCGGCCGCCCCCCCCCCCCCCCCTCCGTCCGCCTCTCATTTACAAGTTGAAGTTTAACTCGTCGTCGTCGTCGTCAAATGTGCAAAATGTTGCTCATTTTCTCGATTCTGCTCACTTCTTCCCCCCCCCCCCCTCCCTCCCCAAATTTTATTACATCAAAACTGCCGAACCCGATGGATATTCAATATGTCAAATCAGAAATTGTTGTAAACCAAACATTTATGCAATTTCAATTTTCTTCCCCTTAATTTTCATTCATTTCATTTCGAGTTTTCGAAAAAATGCCAGAAACGAGAATGATGCGCTGCGCGGAACTTGTTTACAGGAAGGACACGCCCACGCCTCCTGGATCTTTTTTTTTCTTTGTATTTTTTTCAAAACTAAACATTTGTATTTTTTTCAAAACTAAACATTTGTTTTTTTTTCTTTTTTTTTATTTAAAAAATCCCTTGCGTAAGAAGAGTCTTCTTCTTTTTTTTGAAACAGGAATGTTACAAACGCGCTCTATTGATAAAACGAATCAATCTAATTTATTTGATCTTTTATTTTGGGATAGCAGAAGCAATGAGCACCTTCCTTTATTATTTGAAGAATCTAGATTGACAATACCGATTTGATTTTCTTTCGGCTTCAGTGGCAACGTGTCTCTCACAAAGAGACCACTTCTACGTGTCAAGTCAGCCCAAAGCGATGACTTTTTTGAAAATGAAACTGATTTTCGATGAGTTTGGACACTTTTTCGTTAAAAAATGAGTCTGAAAAGCCCAAAATGGCAAAATGACCGTCCAGTGTCAACCATGATCTGGACCCGACTCTGATCCGGTTAATATTTAACAAGTGTAAACGGTACTATTTTTTATCGGATGTTTAATGAGATTGCGTCGTCTTTGAAGAATAAAAACCGTTTTCTTTGATTTCCTCGTTGTTTTTGTTACCTCCTCCCCCTCCCCCCCCCCCCCTCCTCTCGTCACCCCGCTATTCCACCGTTCAGTGCCGCCTCGACAGATGTTTGACGACGGCATTTCGTTGTGCAGATGGTACTGTATTTTAGCGGAGGACAGTGAAAATAGTGGGAGAAGAGAGAGAGAGAGAGAGAGAGAGAGAGAGAAATGAAGAGCTATTGGATTTTGTCACGATGATCAATTAGGATTTGTTGGATTTTTGAAGGAATAAGGTGCTAAAAAATGATGACGCTGTTTTTTTTCCAGAAGGCGAAACTATTTTTTGAAACTAATTTTTTTTTGAAATTAATTTGGGCGTCGTCGTTTGGGTTTTTCAAATTTTGGCGGCAAAAATCTTCTTCTTTTTTCTTTTTGAATCTGGCGATGGGTTGAAATTGGTGAGAAGATCAAAACGAAAATGCCGCCGACACACAACGACGACGACGACGACGAAATTTAAATTGATGTTTTTGTTTGGTGAAAAAGTTTAATTGATTTCTCTGCCTCTCTCTCCACCCTCCCTCTCCACCCTCCCTCTCGTCTGATGTTTCAAAAATCTTCTTCAAAAAAGTTGCCTAATTTTCATCACCTCCTCTCTCTTTCTCTCTCTCTCTCTCTCTCTCTCTCTCTCTCTCTCTCGATTGAAATGTGTCATGGTTGATCGAATTTTTATTGATTGATCAAGAGTTTTTTTTTGGGAAAAAAAATGGTGACAAGGTGAGAAAATGTCACAAAATTGTTCGGTTGATGATCCTGATTATTCTAGAAGAGGGAGAGAGAGAGAAAGAGAGAAGAGAGAGAATTGAAGATAAGTATATTATTTGTTAATTTTTCTCTGTCTCTGTCTCTGTCTCTGTCTTTCTCTCTAATTCTCTGCCTGTTTGTGTCTATGTCACTGGCTGCCTGTCTCTCTCTCTATGTCTCTCGTTTTTTTTTTGGACAATTGTCGGCTTTATAGTCTCCATTCACCCCTGCTGTCATTTGATGATGCACCTTTGTGCAGTTTTTGGTCAATCTTGACCATCGTCCTTCCATTTTTAGTTATTTTCTCCTTCTCGTTGTTCTCTCGATGTGTAAGCGTCGTCGGTTTTGAATGTCTCGCGCAACAATTGATTGCAAACAAATCGACACAATGAGACGGCGATTTTTATTGCAGCAGCAGCAGCAGCTCGTGATCATGTTTTATTCCATTCGGTTTTTTTTTTTTGGTTTTGTTTTGTTTGATTTTGAATATCATTTTTCATCGATTTGCCGACAAGGAAGGGCGGCGGAAGAGATGAAACGCAATCCTTCTTCCTCTTCCTCTTCTTCTGATGCTTTGTCGTTTCTTCTGGATTTGAGCTTTTTTCCAAGAAATTGTGTGACAAAAAATGTCATGACGAAATGTTTCATTGGGGGTTTTTTTTTAGTTAAAAATGGATGAAAAAAAATGAGGAGGAGGAGGATGAAATTCAGCTCCCTGGTGAGATGTTAAAACAAGATTACTTCGGTTCTTCCAGCCGCGCACTCTGTCTTCTTTTTGTTTGTGGTGTTGACTTCGCCATCCTCCTCCCCCGCCACCCTGGTTCATGACTTTTTGCCCATTTTTTGTTCTTTTTATGATGAACTGGATGTGCTCAAAAAAGGGGGGGGGCTGAAAGAGAGTTTTTTTTCTTCTGGGTTATTTGGTTTTTGTTATTTGGTGAGTGTGTATTGATGGTGTTGCGGAGAGAGCACATTTTTGTCTTGGTGTCTGTGTGCGTTTTATTCGATGCTCTCTCACAATTGTTTGTTTCTTTTCTCTCTCTCTCTCTCTCTCTCTTGCTCTCGGTTTCTTTCTCTCTGTCTCTCCGTCTCTTTTCTTATATCAATTGGCTCATTCTATGCATTTATCTTTTACCCGAGTGTTTTTCTCTTTTTTTCTTTCTTCCCCCTCGTTTTTTTTTTTTGCTTTCTTCGCAATGATTTTTGTTTGGTTTTATTGAAATTAGTTGAAATTGAGCACAATTGGTGTGGGGGGGGGGGGGAGCCAATTTTTTAAAATGGATTTTCCCCTTTTTGATTTTATTGCTCAACAAAATTTGATTTGAAAACGATTTTTGTTTCCTTTTTGTTGATGTGTGCGAATGAAAGAAAATGGCAAAAATGATAATTTGTGGGCTCTTTTCATCGGCTCGAAGGTTTCATGATTCATCCATGTTTTTTCATCTTCTTTTGTGAGACATCAAAGAAAAAAAAAAAGGGAAAAAAATCGTATTTTTTATTATTTTTTTTTGTTGCTCAAACTTTTAAATAATATTAAATGGTGTCGAGTTGGAGCTGCTCATATAATTAATATATTGTTGTAATTGTAAAATTTGTGAATAATAATCAATGGCAGGCTTGTAAGCTTGAATCAGATCAATATTCGATGGCAACGTGGCAATTGGTTGCTGAATAATTGTGGACGACGTCGAAACGTGTCGTGATGGTGTTGATGGGGCATCGCCAGTTGATTCATCGAGGTGGTCACCTTCGACGACAGTTGTTGTCGAACTACGCGGCTGAAGTGTGAGAATGAGGAAGGATCCAGAGGGCGGGGAAAAAAAGAAACCTTCAACTCGACATTGTAGCGTCGCTTGAAACGATAGAGCCAATTGGAGTCGAAGAAGCTGGAAATGTTGCCGTCGGACGGATATAATTGATTGGCGACCGATTGAGCAAACTCGCGAATCCACGGATTTGTGAGACGTTCGCCGTTTCGTTGACGACGAATGATTTCGTCGTTGACTTGACCGTCGACATCTTCATATTCCTTTCGACTTGTGCGCAAAATGCGTCGCTCTTAAGAAAACAAAATATCAAAGGAAAAGCTGATGGTAAAAGTGTATCGAAACCTTTCAAATATTTCGTCGTCGCAATCGATTTGACCGATTTTGGCGACATTTTATCGGTTTTCTCGCAATGTCGTCGACCGCTGAAATAGCGAATATTGAACTTCTTGCGAAACGCCTTGATCCATCGATCGGAGACGTCGAAGCCGCAAATTTTGCGAATTTCGCGACGCATCCACTCGTCGCCTAAAAAATGGAAATCGAAGAGGAAAAATCATCGACAAAACATCTGGCGTCGTACCGATGTGTTGAGTACTTTGACCATATTGATCGCAATTCTCAACTTCGGTTGAATAAACGCGAAAAAGACGTCGCTCGAGCTCGTCGCCATCAATTTTCGATGTCGATGGAGATGATGACATTTTTATTGATTGATTGAGAAGAGGAAGAGGAAGAGGAAGAAGCGTAAATAAAAATACATAAACTGAACTATTTAAAAATGAAGTTTTTTTTTTTGAAAATCTTATACGGACAGGGCGACCAAAGAAAAAAAGAAAAAAGGTGTTCTTTTTTTCTTTTTCTTTCTTCTTCTTCTTCTCCACAGCCACATCTCCTCCTTCTCCCTCTTCGAAATGTGTTCAATACGAAATACAATTCGATTCGATTCGGTTCGGTTTCGAACAAACGTTCAATCGCTCGTAAATCGACTTTTTCTTGTTTTCTCTCTCTCTCTCTTCTCTCTCTCTCTCTCTCTCTCCCTCTCTCTCTCTCTCTCTCTCTCTCTCTCTCTCTCTCTCTCTCTCTCTCTCTCTCTCTCTCTCTCTCTCTCTCTCTCTTCTCTTCCTCATTCGCAACAACCGATGAAGAAGTCGATGGATGATCTTTAGCGCTGGACAGAGGTTTTAAGCAGTCGATGTACTACCAGGGTGGTATTTTTTTCGTTTGGTTTGAAGGTCGAACCGATTATGGTAGGATCTGTAGTGATGAAGAGTGAGTGAGAGAGAGAGAGAGAGAGAGAGAGCGTAATGGCCTTGCTTGAAGAAAACAGAAAATACACTCCACCGTACTTTTGAAACAGGGTTTCGCCGCTTTTTTTTTCAAATTTATTTAGTTTATATCATATAAATAAAGAAAATGTATATAGTTTGATGTTTCTTGTTTAAATTATTCGACCTTGAAATTGAAATCGTCGTTCGCCATCTTCATCAATTTTTTTTTTGCCATGAAGAAAAAAAAAAGAAGAAGGAAACACAGCAAAAAAAACGTGTTTTATTACAGAGATGAGCTCTAGCGAAAGCGATGAAAACGACATGACGATCGGACAAAGAAGCGGGCGATCAGCAGCATCAGCAGCAGCAGCAGCAGCAGCATCGCGATTATATTCACAATCAAAAGCCGGACCATCACAACAATCAAATGGTTCGGGAGGGGTTTTTGGTTGTTCGAATCAATGTTTGATGAGTTGTTTTCAGATCGACACGAATTGAGCGACAACGACGACGATGAAGATCATTATGTTCGATTTCGGGAAGAGGACATCATTGATGTTGACGACGCGATCACATTACAATTGGCCACACTTAAATTTGAGCAGTGTCGAAATTTTCCGCCGACTGATCGCGACGACAACTCGCTGAGACGATTACACGAGAAAATATTCGAAATCATCACAAAAGAGACGGACGACTCGAGGTGACTTGGGAGGATTCGCGTTTTGTTTTGCCGCAACGGCTTTTTTCATTTTTCAGGCGACGAAAATTGAAGCGAGCATTGCCGACGTCGAACTGCGTTCGTGAGCAGGTTTACTATTTGCGACGACGTCCGACATCACCGTCGCCGTCGTATTTTCATCGATTGTCGGCGGCGCTTGACGCAATCGTCAAGGATTCGTTCGAAGAGGAGTTTCGCAAAGTGGCGACAGTGCTTGGATTGGTCGAAGCGTTGGCAGAGACGCTGATACTTGAAGTGAGCGCGTTCGGAATGCCGCAAGCGCATCACAACGAGCATCGGAGTATTCGAAAATTGATTGCGAACGCGTTGACAAATTTGACATATGGGCAGGTTTGAGGAGATGAAAATTCGGATTCAGAAAAAAAAAAAACGAAGATTTTAAGATTCACTCAAAACGACGACTCTGCTCCTACGATGGCTTCATCGATTGTGTCGTTCGAATCATCATCGAGTCGCCGAACGTGACCCAAGTCTACGCGGGTCTAGTCCGAAACTTGTCATGGATGGCCGACGGCGAAATGAGCGAAGCGCTACGGCCAACAGTTCACGCGCTGGCCATCGCCGCCGTCATCGCCAACAAGAATCGCGACGACGGTTGCGTCAAAGCGACACTGTCGGCGCTGTGGAATTTGGCGTCGCACTCGGTGGAGAATAAGCGAACGATTTGTGAGACGACGAATTGTTTAGCCGTTTTGGCGACGTTGCTCTCAACTGACGCGCGACAAACAGTACGTCATTCAGAATTTTCTTCTTTTTTTTTTTTGAGTTAAGAAGAATTTTCAGGCGATTGTTGACAGTGCGACTGGAATTCTGAAGTATGTTTCGCAGTATTTAGCGAATACATCAACACATCTGGAGGTATTCAAGAAGCGGGGAAAAAAAAGACTGAAAATCAATATTAATTTCAGCTGCGAAGTATTCTGCTCTCGCGTCTCGTTTCTCTTCTCGGCAGCTCATCATTCACAATTGTCACAAATACACTTGGAGCAATCGCCAATCTGATATCGAAAGATCCGCACCTTCAGAACGCGCTTCGACACGACGCCAACGCCGTCCAACAATTGAACGTGTTGCGAAACTCGAATCGTGAAGACATTCGAAGCGCCGTCAAAAACGTGCTGAACGCCGTCAATCAACCGACGGGACACACGCGATTCGGCGAAATGTCGTGTTCGATGGGCGCGACAGCGGCGACACTGATTGGTAGTGGTGGTGGTGGTGGTGGTGGGGAGCCAATGATGCACTCGCATCATCATATGTCGTCGCCAAGATTGTTGCCGTTGAGAGCGACAAGAGCGTCACCGGGACGATTTTTGCCACATCCGCATCATCACCAGCAGCAGCATCAGCATCAGCAGCATTTGGATCAAAGATCTTGTAGTTTGCCACGTCATTTTATTCAACAAAATGGTGGCATGAACGGATTTTCAATGGCACATTCGTATCATCAAAATATTGAAACGAATCAGCCGACGGTAAACGAGAATCATCAGCAGCGACAATTAGTCGAAGAGGAAGAAGAAGAAGAAGAAGAGCTAAGAAATATTGATGATGGACTTGTTGAAGTTCAATCGGAAACCGCAATGGGAACGCGCTCAAACAGTGCCAGATCGTTAGGATCAGTTGATCCAGGGGTAACTGAAAACTCTCTTCAAACAAAAAATCAAGAACTTCCTTTTCCAGAGCGTCATGAACACTGGCGGTTGGAATTCGACAATCGACACGGCTGCCAACAGTTCGAGAGCCTTGTCGCCAATCTCATTTTCGGAGATTCCGGCGTCGCCAACAATGTGCGGACAAATATTCAATTTTGGTGCGAATCAGGAAAAGGAGCAAAAATCGTCGTCGAATTATTGTAAGAGGCGTTTTTTTTTGGGTTGCGAAAAATCGCGAAACGCGAATCATTTTCAGCCAGCGAACAGCAGACGCCGGTGTTCAATCAGCAATTAATGATCAACTCGTCGATGCCGTTCTATGCTCCACAACAGAACTCGACGACGTCATCATCAACGTACAACCCAACAAAATTCAGTGGTGGATCGTCGGCGAACACGATGAAGCGAAATTGTGGCGAATCCTCGATAGAGGCGACGACGACGATGCTCGATTCGCAGCTTGTAACACTCACATTTTTGAATGTGAATGGAATTGTGGAAAACAAGAAAAATGAGGAAGAGGAAGAAGGAGAAGAGGAAGATGATGATGTTTTACCAGGACCATCATTGGAAGAAGAAGAGGAAGAAGAGGATGACGAAGATTATGCGATCATTGGAGCCGGGAATCGGAAGAACAGCTTGAATGATGAGGATCTGTTAATGAAATCAATTCAAGCTGAAAAACCAGCAAAAGTATCGCCACGACTCAACGGATTCTTCTCACCACCGATTTCTGGTGGAAGTCGCAATGGATCATGGTCGATGAGTCGAAATCAATCGGATTCGGATCGCTTACTGATGGAATGCATCCTATCCGAAATGCCGCAAACATCATTGTCACCGGCGCCAAATCAAATTGGTGGTGGTGGTGTTGGTGGCGGCGAAATGTCGCTGTCAAAAAACGAGGAAGCCGATCGCCGCGACGCAATCATCGCATCGCATGAGCCCAGCGATCAATATGGCGGCCTGAACATTGTTCGAAATTCGAACGCGATGGGCTCGACAGAAAAGCCGAACGGGCTGGCACGAATGGAGTCGCTCGAAAGTCAGGCGAGCAGCGAGGACAGTTTCGGTGTGACGACAGAAAACTCGCAACAAACAATGATGGCTGAACGACGGTTCGATGGTGACAGCGAAATGGTCGACACATCGATACCGGCTGATTGTTATGAAGACGACTATGATTATACGGACGACGAGGACTATGACGAAACACAATTTGATGAGGGAATCATTGATCAACACATGACAATTGATTGTTCGATTATATCAACAGGAAGCAGCACCTATTCATTGAAGCATCAAAATGGTGACTCGAAAGCATTGGCAACATCAACACCAAAAGGATCATCATCAACAATTCCAATGTTAAGATCAGCCACAAAAGTGTCGACACAAGCAGCGGTTGGAAATCGAAAATCGCGATTACCAGTGCCAAAAACGAATGGATCATTGGTTGACAAGGTAAGCATCGAATTCGAGAAATTCGAAAAAAAAGAAGAAGCGAGAAGTTAAATTTCAAATCATTCAGATCATCAACAAATCGACAATTCCACCAAGTCGGCCGAGACTTCCGCCGAAACCAATCACAATGAAAGTTTCGTCATCAAAATCGTATTTAAATGAAGTCGAAAACGACATCAAAGATGATACGATTTATGTGAACGCGCCGATTGTTGAAGAAAAGCAGCAAAGAATTGAAGAAGGAAGAGGTGGAGGTGGCGGTGGAGAAGGTGAAGAAAGAATTTATATGAATACAACAAGAAAATCGGATGATTCATCATCAATCGGAAGTGTTTCATCATCAACAAAATCAGCAATTGTTCAACCATACAATTATCAAAAACCGTTTATTGTAAGTGCTGAAAATTGGCTGAAATTAAACATTTTTTTTGTTTCTTACAGACGAGAAGTAACGGTGAAATGTCGAACGAAAAACCGAATACCAAACAAATGTTGGTGACAACAGTCTAAAAACACAGGCACACGGTGTGTTTCAAACTACCCGTGAAGTAATCTCGCTCCAGTGCACAACAGAAATCTCGCTCTAGCGTACAGCAAACCTTTTTTTTTGGCTGAAAATTCAAAGTGTGCGCTGGAGCGCGAAATCTCGTTTGAAATTTAGTTTCAGGCGATGACAACATTTTATTAATCATTTCGCTAGTTATTTAAATAGAAAAAAAAAGAATATTTTAAAATTAATTTTGCTTAAATTTTCCTATTTCTAGTCGCATTTTTGATTATTTATTGATTTTTTTTTCATTTAAATGGTTTCTTTCTTTCTTTTTATTAATTCTTGTGCCCTTTTTACAAAATTAGCTCAAAAAAAAAACGAAGAACAATTTTTGTTTAAATATTTTTATTTATTTGCTATTTTATCGCGTTTTTGATGCCTTTTTTACGAGTTGAAAAGTTTTTCTTTTTAAAATATTTTGAAATTGTATCAATTTATTTGTGTTTTTGCTAGAAAAATAAAAGAAATGTGATCAAATAAAATGCGACGGACTAGGTTTCTTGTCAATAAATTGGAGAGTTAGGCCACGGCCACGTTAAGAGTTTTTTTTTCTATTTTAACTCAATTTTTGAATAACGATTAGCCCAATGAAATCTTCGCGGATTCTCGCCATTTTCATCGCTTTTCGCAATTCGAACCAGATTTTGGTGTTCACTTTGAAGCTGAAATTCAAAAAAAAAAAATCTGAAAATTTTCTTGAAAATATCAAGTTGACCGCCAAAAATGCGAGACAAAACTCATTTTCATGCCACAATTCATTATAGTCAGTTTCGAGAACGTTACGATGCTCCACAATTACGTTTTGACCTGAGTTTAACAAATATTGAAAAATTTTCGAAATTTGGTGAAATTTTGATTTTTTGATTTTTTTGGCTTAAAAGAAAGCTGAAATTCTGGAGATCATTTTAACATCAAAAAAAGTCTGAAATTTCGAATATGAAATGTGAAAAAAGGCGTTTAAAAATTCAAATTTTTAAAAAAGTGACGTCATTTTGGACCCTGTAAAATTTGAATTTTCAAACGCCTTTTTTCACTTTTCATATTTGAGATTTCAGAATTTTTTTGATGTTAAAATGATCTCCAGAATTTCAGCTTTCTTTTAAGCCAAAAAAATCAAAAACTCAAAATTTCACCAAAATTCGGAAAATTTTTCAATTTTTCATGAAAATTTCACTTTTTGATTTTTTTGGCTTAAAAGAAAGCTGGAATTCTGGAGATCATTTTAACATCAAAAAAAGTCTGAAATCTCGAATATGAAAAGTGAAAAAATGCGTTTGAAAATTCAAATTTTCAAAAAAAGTGACGTCATTTTGGACCCTGTAAAATTTGAATTTTCAAAGCGATTTTTTCACTTTTCATATTTGAGATTTCAGAATTTTTTTGATGTTAAAATGAGCTCCGGAATTTCAGCTTTCTTTTAAGCCAAAGAAATGAAAAACTCAAAATTTCACTGAAAATCGGAAAATTTTCAGTTTTTTTGGTGAAAATTTCACTTTTTCATTTTTTTGGCTTAAAAGAAAGCTGAAATTCTGGAGATCATTTTAACATCAAAAAAAGTCTGAAATTTCGAATATGAAATGTGAAAAAAGGCGTTTAAAAATTCAAATTTTTTAAAAAAAAGTGACGTCACTTGCGCGGGAAAATTTGAATTTTCAAACGCATTTTTTCACTTTTCATATTCGAAATTTCAGAATTTTTTTGATGTTAAAATGATCTCCAGAATTTCAGCTTTCTTTTAAGCCAAAAAAATGAAAAACTCAAAATTTCACCAAAAATCGGAAAATTTTTCATTTTTGTTAAACTCAGGCCAAAACGTAATTGTGGAGCTTCGTATCGAGTTCGGGAAAATTTGAATTTTCAAAGCGATTTTTTCACTTTTCATATTTGAGATTTCAGAATTTTTTTGACGTTAAAATGATCTCCGGAATTTCAGCTTTCTTTTAAGCCAAAAAAATGAAAAACTCAAAATTTCACCAAAAATCGGAAAATTTTTCATTTTTGTTGAACTCAGTCCAAAACGTAATTGTGGAACATCGTATTGGACGTGGAAAATTTCCAACTTTCAGCCATTTTTTCACTTTTCATAATTGAGATGTCTGATTTTTTTCGATGTTAAAATATTCTCCAGAATTTCAGCTTTCATTCAAAGCATAAAGTGCGACTTTTTTTTTACGAGTTGAAAAGTTTTTCTTTTTAAAATATTTTGAAATTGTATCAATTTATTTGTGTTTTTGCTAGAAAAATAAAAGAAATGTGATCAAATAAAATGCGACGGACTAGGTTTCTTGTCAATAAATTGGAGAGTTAGGCCACGGCCACGTTAAGAGTTTTTTTTTCTATTTTAACTCAATTTTTGAATAACGATTAGCCCAATGAAATCTTCGCGGATTCTCGCCATTTTCATCGCTTTTCGCAATTCGAACCAGATTTTGGTGTTCACTTTGAAGCTGAAATTCAAAAAAAAAATCTGAAAATTTTCTTGAAAATATCAAGTTGACCGCCAAAAATGCGAGACAAAACTCATTTTCATGCCACAATTCATTATAGTCAGCTTCGAGAACATTTTTCATATGAGACAATGTGTTCTCCAATCCATACCACTTTTCTTCAAAAAAAAAAAACCAAAGCAAAAAAACTTTGACAAAAAGGAAAAAAATAACTGGAAAACCTAAAAAATCTCACTGAAATTTTCATAATAATAAGGGAAAATGATATTGTTGAAAATGGTTTTCATTATTATCAAAGAAACAATCGCAATAATAATTGAAAGCCAATGATCATTGAAAAATAATCCAATTTTCCAAATCCTGAAAATTTTTGGAAAAATTCCAAAATCTCTTCACCTCAATTTTACCATGACGATTCAATATCGTTTTTGTATTGATCAATATCGATTTTTACCACCATTTTTCGAAAAAACAACTCAAAATGATCTTACCAAGAAAAAAAAATCAATAACGTGTCAAAAAAAAAAGGAAAAACAAATTTCTAATCTATAATTTCCTAAAAAAAAATCAAAACTCAAAAAAAAATCAATTCGTTTGAGCTCGTTGATTACTCGACATCTCCGTCAATATCTGATTTGTTTGATGTAATTGACCCGATTTTGATTGGACAAATGTCACCAATTTCTTCAAACTCATTGATCCATGCGACAAAACTTCACAACTTTTTGGTTTTGTCGTGAAAATTTCAATTACAGGCTTCTAAAATTATTCAAACTTTATTTTCTCTTTCTTTCTCTCTCTCTCTCTCTCTCTCTCTTTCTCTTCAAATTTTTATATTTTACATTAATCGATAATGATCTTTCCGTCTCATTTGCCAATACAATTATAAATGGTGCTCCTAATCGATTCGCTTCATGAATTCGTTTACCCGGTGACATTTCAATTCGATCGTCCAATAAAATGCCACCCTTTAAATATCGTTTAATTGATGATATTGTCATTTCCACAAGAACATTTGATGCCAATGACTGAACATTTGAACTTTTACTATTTTTTTTTTAAATGAGACAAAACCAAACTTTTTTCACAATTATCACCGCATCAAATGGACAAATTGCTGATGGCAATCGAATTGCCTGTTTCGATATTGTTAAATTGTCCACTAATGCTGGTAACAATCGTGATACTCCGATTCCAAAGCAGCACATGTCTAATGGTTTTCCGGCAAAATTTGCTCCAAACACTTTTGAATATTTTGTTCCCAGGTGAAATGTGTGTCCGACTTCCACTGTTGATCGTTTTATTTTCATAGTTCCACACTTTTCACACGAATTCTCACCTTTTGACATTAAGCCACATCTGAAAACAATTCCAGTTTGGTCTTTTTTTCGATTTTTTTTTTCATTTTTACGTTTCACAAATTTCAACAAAATCCTCTTCAAGATTACTGATTAAATGATATTCGTGTGATAATTGCCCTCCGTGAACTCCTGAATCCGCTTCAACCTTCAAAAAGACATGTTTCTTCACAAATTTCATGCGACTAATTTTTTTTTTACTTTAATTATGTCCAAATCTAGAATTTGCTTGAATATTTTGTCATAAACTTCACACACATTTCTGTAGGTTTTTCTTGCTGATTCTGAATCAGTATCGAATGAATACAGATCTTTCATTAAAAATTGTCGAGACCTCATTAATCCGAATCTGAAATTAATTTTCATTCTTGAATTCGATCTTCTGCCCAACTCACCTTGGATTCATTTCATCTCGAAATTTTTCTCCAATTTGATAAACCATTAATGGTAATAAATTCTTCTTTAATGGCGAAAATCTGGATATCAATTCAGTGCACATTTCTTCAGCTGTTGGCTGAAAACTTCTCGTTTTTCTTCAATTT
This sequence comes from Caenorhabditis drosophilae, assembly GCA_963572285.1. Lineage (NCBI taxonomy): Eukaryota > Metazoa > Nematoda > Chromadorea > Rhabditida > Rhabditidae > Caenorhabditis > Caenorhabditis drosophilae. The sequence goes on along the minus strand of OY751561.1, from coordinate 7,896,341 downwards.
TCTTTCTTCAGAAATCTAAAAACTCAAAGTTGTGTCACCTGAAGGCATAATTCGTTTTTTCCTCGATCTTCAAATGTCATCATTTCTGGTCCCATTGCTTCCCAACGTTTCGTTTTTTCCCACAAACTTTTTGTTCCAATTATTGGCATCGATATTTTCAATGCTCCGATCGATTGAAATTCACGATCAATTATTTGAACAAGTTTATCGATTACACGTTGACCAAGCGGTAAAATACTGCAAACAATTGAATTTTTCGTCAATTTTTCAATAACGAAAACCTGTATAATCCTTTACTTGCTGGTGACACAAATCCATTTTCGATTAAAATCGTATGAGCCAACGATTTTGATGTGCTCGCCGATGTTCCATTTAAAATCCAATTTCGAGCTTTAAAAACCGCCATTAGATCTGCAATTTTTTCATTCACAAAATCTTCAATTTTTTTCAATACAAATTTGATTTTACAAAATATAATTGTCAAATAAAAAAAATGATCCTAATTTTTTCTAAAATTTATTAGAACGATGAATAACAAAAATAGCACAAAACCGCGTATTTTGTATTTTTTTTTTTTGAGATCAGCACCAAATAAAATTATCCAACATTTGCTTCAAAATCAACTGAGTTCAACTCCTCCAAATTTTCTTCACACTTCAAATCATCTAAAACTGGATCATTCACATCATATTCCATTTGAACTCTGTTAAAAATTCAAATTAGGCGCTTTTTTTTAATTAAAATTAATATTAAAAATGATACTCGATTTCTTCTTTCGCTTTCAAATTTTCTGTTGACGGATTTTCGACACATTTTTTGATTAAATCTTCATATTGTTTCCATGTTACACAATGTGATTCGAGCGGTTTTCCTCTCTAAATTTAATTTTTTTTCAACTTAAAATCTCTTCTTTAAATTAGTTTCTTACCGGTGGCGGTTGTAATTCTCTGGTCCGAATATTGAATGGCATTTCTCTAACTTCGTTTCTTCAAAAAGGAACGGTAACATTTTTTAATTAAAAAAACTTTTTAATGCTTACAAAGCTTCAGCAATACAAATTCGAAATTTTCCGATGAGTTGATCTTTCAAAGCTTTCAAATCATAAAATTCGTGTTCTTTTTCTTCTGTAGAATCTCCCAAGCTTTCATAAAACCTGAAAAAAATATTTTGCTAAATAATTTATTTAAAAACTCAAATTACATTGACATTTGATCTAATTGATCGAATTCCATTAGAAATTCTTTCCGTCCAAGACCAGCAAGAGCAAGTAAAAAATCTGGAAAAAATAAATTTTTACAATTATTTTCCAAAGTTATTTACCAATAAGAGTTCTAACAATTTCTAATGGAATATCTTGAATTGTTTTCTTATGCGACGATCCGCTCAGTCTCAAACTGTAATGCCAAATTGCACATTTTGGATATGTTGCCTAATAAAAATAATTTAATTTTTAAAAGAAAAAAAAAATAAAAATTTACTCGGCACAAATAGGTTTTAACAATTTGTTTGGCTTTTCGGATTAAAGCAGCACTTTTCCGAAACGTTATTGAATGAAAAATTGCAAGCAAATCGATTTCCTTTAAACAAAACAAATTTTTAAATTTAAAACTTTGAAATTACTTGAAATAATCCTTCAGATTCAATTATAAATTCTTCAGGACTGACATATTTTGAATTGAAATCAATTTTTCCAAAATTATTTTCTCCTATTGTCGATTTGATACTATAATTTTCGAATTTTTCTCGAACATTTGTCATGCTATTCTTTAGAAGATTCCACTGAAAAAAAAATGAATTTTATTTTTAAAAATATTTGTTTTTAATACTAAAAAAGCGTTTCCAACAACTGCATGCCTGCTATCAATCACTCCTCGATTAAGATTATTTGCTAATGAAACGATATTTATATTTCCGAGATTTGAAATATTTTTTGAAAACACTTTTGTTACATATTTCATTCCTGCCTCATTTAGAATTCCAGTTAGGAATGCTTCTGAAATTATTTTGCCAACTTCTTCAACATTAATCTCATTCCGTGATAATTCAACATGAAGTTCTCCTTAAAATGAGGGTTGTCAAAAAAAAACAAGAAAAATTAAAACGTACTGATTGCTTGATTTCCTTCAATTTGTTGTAGATTGAAACCTGGAACACTTTGAGTTGAAGTTCCTTGAACATTATTTCCCGCTTCTGCTTGCATCATTCGAAAATATTTTCTATTGTCACAACCATCAGATTCTGAAATTTTTTTTAAATCAACAAGGAAATGTTTATTTTTATTATTATTTTTTTAAATTATATACCTTCTTCTTCTAGAGCTTGATTTTTTGTTAATTTATGTTTCATTTTTTAAAAAATTCCTGGAAAATCATTCATTGGCATTTTTATTCAAAAAAAAGTATGAAGAAAACAATTTTTAAAATAATTTTGGGCGTGATACTCCAAGTGAATTACAAACTCTTTATCAATAGAGCGCACATTGTTTTTTAGACTGTGAGACAATTTTATTTTTTTTTATCTCCCTGTTTTTAAATTAAAAATTTGCAATTTTTTCAATTTTTAAAGTTTAATGTTTAATGAAAAATAAAAAATTTAATTACAGTAATTAATTTTTAAAAGATTTTTTTTGAAAAATGGAGAATAACACAGAAATCGAAAAAATAATTCGGCCATTTTTATTGGCACTTCGACGAAAGTAAGTTTTAGCTTAAAAATGTTTATTTTTTAAATAATTTTTAATTATTAAAGAGTGATTCGTGATCCTTCCTCAACAATTGCAATAAATGTCATAAATCTTTTGCGAAAAGTGATTCAAGATCAAAAATTGAAGACAATTTCGTAAAAAAACACCGATCGATATTTTATTTATAACCAACGTTTTTCCAATTTCAGAGATTTGCTTGATTCATTGCATAAAAATGGAAAATTTTTGTTTTCTTCTGAGCCAACAGAACTTATCATAATCAATATTGTTTTAATGGTTTCAAAGCTCGCCAGAGATGAACTTCAAGCTAAAAAAGGGCAAGAAATCCGAGCTTATGATTCTTTAAATACACTTTGGAAAGAAGCTGGACCGCAAGATTCGAAGAATGTTGATATCAAAAAAATCAGAAAGTATTTAATTGCCGGTATCAACGAGGTAATTCCACAATAATTTTCCAACTTACAATTTTTGTTTTCTCAGCTCATAATTGAAATTGAGTCGTGTCGTGAAAGTATTGCCAGTCAATCATCCGAAATAATCTTCAACCAGGATGTTGTTCTTGTTCATAATCTGAGTTCGTCAAAAACTCTTGAAAGTTTTCTATTGAAAGCTCGATTTTCGCTTCGAAAATATCGAGTAAAAATTTGAATTTTTGTCGCGTTTCCCACTCAATGTTGATTCATTTTTTTAAAGGTTCTAAATGTTGTGAGCAGCCAAGAAATTGAAAAATCTCCCGATTTTTCGTCGCCCATCATTTTATCAGACGTCGGTTCGAAAATGTGCGAAATAACAAAAGTGATCTTAACCAGTGTTGCCGTTTTTCCGGATGGTTCATGTCTTGTTCCGGCTGGTGGGCACAGTATCGCACTGGCTGCTCAACGACACTCCGTTCCAGTTTATGTTTTAGCACCGTTTTATAAAGTCTGTTTGGGGGTTTTTTGAAATATTGAGCAACGTCTGTATTTCAGATGACACCATTTTTCATCCCGGATCCGCAGGCAATCAATACATTTAAACACAACGGAATGCCTTTTTCGTTTTCAGCCAAATCCGCTGGTGACCAAAGAAAAACAATTAAAAATCAATAAATTCTATTTTTTTCTAGGTCTTGTGGAAATAATTCAACCGGCATTCGATTTGATTCCTGCTCAACTCGTTCAGCTATTTGTTTCAAATTCTTCGTGTATTATCCCAGCGCATATCAATAGGTAACAAATATTTTATTGATTTTTTTTAATATAAAAATACTTTTTCAGACTCAAGGAAGACTATTATCATCCGGAAGATATTTCAATGTTTTAGAAAAAAATTATGCTAATGCTGTTGTTGTTTTTTTTTTGGGAAAATGAAATTGTAATAAATAATAAATTAAGGCGCAAAACATAAAACCCAGTATTAATTCAAAATTATTAAAGAAAAACAATATTTTTTGACTATAATTCATCATGACTACCATCGATACCAAGTTGTTGACGAACAATTTGAATGAATGATTCCTTATGTTGTGTTTGAATCGGAATTCCTGCCACATCTTGACGAGACCAACCAGTTTTTCCAGTATATAATCGAATTGTTGGATACGCTCGAATTTGAGCTCCTTGACAAACACCAGGCCATTGATCACAGTCGACTTTGGCAAAATTGACTTTATCGCCGAGCTCTTTGGCGATTTGATCATAGATTGGCGCGAATTGAACACAATGGCCACACCAAGGAGCAAAGAAGTCGACGATCCATGGTTCGGATGAGTCGAGAACGGTTGACGCAAAATCGTTTCCGATTGATGCCACTTCAGTTGGAAGGAAATTATAGATCCATCGTTGAATTGATTCAGAATTTCGCCACATGTGATTCGGATAATCGCTAAAATTTCAATAATTCAAATTTTAAAAAAAATCAGACCATTCAGCTCACTAAAACGCCGCTTTTCTTGGTTGTTTCGTTTTTTGAGCCGGAAAAACTCGAATCGTCGGATAGCTCATTATCTGTCGCTTTTTACAGAATTCCGCATACTTTTGGCAATCGATCGATGCTGTTTTTGCATTTTCGTCCATTTCTTGAACGGCTCTCGCCGCTTTTTGCAATTCTGGCGCCAATTGTTGACATGGTCCGCACCATGGCGCGAAAAAGTCCACCACCCATGTTTCATCGTCTTTTCGTTGCAGCACCAATTCGTCGAATTGTTCTGGGCTCATTTCAAGGACTGATGGGTTGAGCGCATTCTAAAAATGATTGATTGAAAATTGAAGCGGAAAAGAATTGGAAAACCGACATCAATAAACTCAAGAACCGATTCAATTGAATGATAACCAATCATTCGATGTTGCTTGCCATCTGGAGTATAAATTATACTCGTCGGATAGCTGAAAACATGTTTTTTTCTTCTTCTTGAATTCTCAATTTTCATTAGAAAGAAACCTTTGAACTCCAGCAGAAGTACACAGATCACGATATTTGACACAATCCAACGTTCCAATTGCGACCGTTTGAAGGAAACTTTCGTCATCAACACTTTTATGAAATCGTCGATATTCGCCGAGCAATTTTAAGCAAGGCGGGCACCACTAAAATCAATAAAAAATTATCATTAAAGAAAAGAAAAGAAAAAAAAAGGGCGAAACTTTGTTACCGGCGCAAAATAATCAATAATGTAGAATTCGCCTCCAGAAATCGCATATTCATATGAGTCACGATTCAGAACATGAATATGCGATTGGCTCGCCTCACGAATGAAACTGGCAGCAGCATGGAAATCCTTCGAACCGGCGTAGTCGATTTCATAACCACCGGTTGGTTTGAAAACAATAAATTGTGGCAATTTTGTCTTATCAATGACGTCATCACAAATTGTTGCTTTTGAGCAATCAAACGAAAATATTGGCGTTGAAATGGTGGCCGGCAACCGGCGGAAGTCTTTATTATTGATTGATTGTTGTTCATTGGCTATCATCCAAACGCTTATTGCTTCTTCTGGATCATTTCCTTCTAAAAGGTGTTGAAGACTTGATTCACTTATTTCTGGTAATTCTTCAAGTAAATCAATAACTTTTTTTGCAATTTCTTGAGCATCAATTGATTCAATCACCTTAAACCCAAAAAATCAATAAGAAAAAGAAAAAAAATGATTCAAACCAATTGATTTTCAGGATTCAAATTTCCTGGCGGGAAATACAACACTCCGCTAGTTGTTTTGAATTTCGTGCACAGTTTTTCTTCAACATCACAATCAATTGTTGCCACATTTGATAATGAATCAAGCATTGCTGACAATTTTCTTCTGAAAATCGATTTTTGACTTTAAATTCACTCTGAAAATTCAAAAAACCTGTTGTTCGATGATAAGCATTCGATTGATTCACCACCGCATAAATCAATAATCCATGGTAATCGCTTATAAGGCTCCCATTCTTCACTCAACGCCTTCCAATTTTCTTCATTTAAATGCAAAACTTCTGATTTAAGACGTTGAATAACAAATTCAACCATTAAATCGACCTCGCGTGGGCCATTATAAAATTCGGCCTAAAATTCAGCATTTTTATCTTCTTTTTTTTCTTAAATAATTATTTTGCAAATCTTACAGTTGGATAAAATACAAGCGACGGATAAGCGTTTACTCGTTGTGATTGGCACAACATTGGATCTTCGGCACAATTCACAGCACCGATTCGAATTGTTCCTTCAATTTCCTGCGCCAATTTTCGCCACTTAAAAAAAGAAAACATTTCAATCAATTATTTGTTGAGAAAATGTCATTACGGTTGGTGCTAATTGATGACAATGTGAGCAATATGTGGAATAAAAATTGATGAACCAAATATCATTGGATTCTGTCACGAATCGTTGAAAATCGGCTCGATTTAACGTCACAATTTCTTGATCATCATCGTAAATCCCTTAAAAATCACCGTTTTCCACCAACTTTTTATTGATTTTTTCTTTTTTTGAGAAAAAATTACCAAAATTATCATTGTAAAATTGCCAACTTTGATAATTATTTCCACCATTAAAACCATCTTCCAATCCTTTTTCACCAAATTGATCATATTTTTTACGTAAATTTTCATCTTTCAACACTTCATAGGCTTTATTGATTTTCACAAATTCATTGTGAGCTTCAGGATCATCCTACAACTCGAGAAATCGATAATTAAAATTAATGAAATTCATCAAATCACCTTATTCCTATCGGGATGCTTCTTTATCGCTAATTTTTTGAAAGCTTTTCGGATTGTTCGATCATCGGCGTCTCGATCAACACCCAACAATTCATAATAATCATCGGCTAGAATTGAGATGACCAGTGATAAAATTAGTGATAAAAATAGTCGAATTCCCCTCATTTTCTGCAATTTTCAGCCATTTTTTAGCAAAAAAAAAAGAAAAAGAAAAAAAAAGAGAAAACGATTTTTCTTGTCGAATAAATATCGATTTGGCTGTCTATGAATGGTTTTCTTTTTTTTAAACGTGGTTGGTGGTGGTGGTGGTGGTGCGCAGTCGTTGTGCAAATACCAAAATCGTCTATTTTTCTCCATTTTCCACTCAATATTTTCTGCTTCTCACGAGTTTTGTTTGGTTTTTGAGCCGGCCAAATCTGAGTTGGGCCAATATCGAATTTGGTTAACTCAATCAATTACTTTTCAACAAAAATAATTCAGTGCTGAATGGGAATAATAAAACTCACCGGCTGCAAACGCGCTCTATTAGCAATTCAATAAAGTTTTTCTCAGCTTTTCATTTGAATACCAATTGCTCACAACACAACAAAATATGTAGAGCGCTGCAGACTTGTAGAACGCGGCGTATAAAACTGGGCGGAGAAACTCGAATGCAAAAAGCGTGCACATCTATTCGAAATTTCAAAAAAAAAAAAACCATTTTTTCCGTGAATAAAACAAAATTATTCTTGTTTCAAGAAAAATTATTCAAAAATTCACCAAAACTCTTTAAACTTGAAGAAAAATTGAAAAAATCCACTTTTTTGCAACAACTGCGCACCCAATTTCAAACTCCGCCCACATTTAAATACGTGGCGAATTTGTTTTTTTTTCTTTCAACACGCGTCACAAAAACGAAATGGCCTAGAAAACCAAAAAAAAAAAAAAAAATTCAAGTCCCATTTTATTTGAAAAAATTCATTTTTTTTTAGGAAAAGAAAATGATAAAAAATGTCAAATAAAAGACCAAAATCGTGTTAAACAATTAGAGAAATAATGATTTCGCCTTGTCGAAAAAAAAAACCCTTGAAAGGAACGAAAAAAAAAAAAAAGGAGCGGAGAAGAAATAAAAACAACGTGCAGCAAAAGTGATGAATCATCAAAATTGACCCTTCAATGAAATTTTACCAGCAAGAGAAAAAAGAAGAAGAAGAAAAAGCAAAGAAGTTTCTCTCTCTCTCTCTGCGTCTCTGTCACTCTCAACATTCTCGCTATCTCTCACTCTCTCACTCTCTCTCTCTCATTCACGAAACTTTTGACAACAACAATGAAAAAAAGACGCAGACACTTATACAGAATTTTCTATCCTCGACTCGCCGCAATTCGAATTTACCCATTTTTCAAACACTATTTTTTCATGTTTCGATGACGGTTCACCCACTTCTTCTTCTTCTTCTTCTTCTCCTTCTCACCTGCCGCCCGCTTTTTCAAAAATGTTTTTCATTTTTTTTATTTTTATTTTAAATTTTATTTAAAAAAAAAAAGAAAAAATATTTTTTAAAGCGCCAAAAATTGAAAATGTTTTTGATTATTTATAATTCAATGAATGGTTGACCACATGGCCGGTATTTTTCTGTTTATATTTTTGAGAAAAATCACACGTCTTCTTTCTTTTCTTCAACTCTAAGAGCACGCGCTGTTCGAGAAAAACGATGCCGAGCTCGAGCTCGTCTCGAGCCTGAAACTTGTTTTTCTCAATTATTTCTTATCATTGATAAGGATGATGACTAATCAATGTTGACCCTCCCTAAAATGGTTTTTTTTCTGTTTCAACCAAAAAAAAAACCAGTTTTAATTGAAAAATTAATTGACAAAAATTAATCCCAACCTTTTTTTGTATTTTTCTCTGTTTTCCTCTTCAAATCCCGCCCCGCCGCCTATCTTTTTATGAATCATCGTCATCATCAGGGTCGATTTTTTGATGTCTTCAAAGGCGATCGATAAGACATCGAATGAGTATTCGGAATCAAATATTATCTACCAAATGTCACTACAAATCAGCCATTTTTCTTTTTTTATTTTATTTTTTAATGATTTTTTTCAATCAACAGAAAAAAAAATTTTTTTGTTTTGAAAAAAATGTTGGCCGAAATGTTGTTTTCTGAGCGATTTTTTGAGATTAAATTCGATTTTTATTTGAATCAAAATCTTTTTTCTTTTTCTTTTTTAAAAATATTTTATTAATTTTATTTAAAAAAGCGTAACTAACTCTCATTAATATTAAACTGTTACATTTCCCAAACAAATTACGCAATTTATAAATATACAACGACACTCCGCTTATAATCTGTGTCTCTTCACAATCAACTTATCTTTTTTCATTATGCGGCATTTCCGATTTATCTGAACCGACGGGAAGGAGGAGGGGGGGGTCATCAATTGTTTTTCTCATTTTTCCACTCAATCATTTTTTCTTTATTTGATTTATGATCGAAATATCCCCTTTAAGCTTCACCGAAATTATTAATAAAAAATCAATAAAAATTGATCTCGGCTCAAGTGGCATCTATTTAATGATTTTTTGTTTCAGAATATGGGCAATTTGCCTCAAATATTGGCGGTTCAATTCTTATTCGTTTTATTGACAATTGCTGATGTACAAAATGAGCCAGTTGGGGACAACGTATGCACTGTTAAAACTGTGTAAGGAAGGGGATAAAGAAAGTTTAACTAAATATTTATTTAAGATTAAGATTTTTTTTTAAATTATTTTAGGCCAGAAATAATTTATAATTATTGATATTTAATACAAAAAAAATTAATTAATTTTGAAAATTGTTTGGTTTGACTTAATGGAGCAAACACGCTCTATTGACAATTGAACTTCAATAATTCTCTCGAATTAATTAATTAATTTGTGTTCTTCTAGAATTTTCCGAATATTTCAAATAATTATCGATTTTTTTTTCAGAGTTGATGATTATGAACTTGTCAAAGTTGTTCACAATGTTGTATATAATGATACGGAACAATGCCTAAATCCATTGACCGGTTTTCAATGTGTTGTTGAAAAGTGAGGAGAAAAAATTAATTCGTGTTGATTTGGCTCATCAATAATTCTCAACAATTATTGTAGAAGAGGACAAAAAGCGTCATATCAACGAAAATTGGTGAAAAAGGATCGATATGTGAGAAGATGTTGTGAAGGTTATTACCAAACAAAACAAGGCACCTGTCAACGTAGGTCATTGGAATAATAATTCGTTTTTCTTTTTCTGAAATTTGAAATTTAATATTTCTGCTGTTTTTGTTTTCTCAATTAATTATTGATTTTTTTCTTTTTCAGCCGACTGCATTCCAGCATGTAAAAAAGGGAGATGTATTGCACCAAATGAATGCGAATGTGATGCTGGTTTTGGTGGAAAAACCTGTGCTTCATGTAAGCATTTGAAAGCGGAAAAAAATTACCAAGAAAAAACCCAATTTTTTCCAGCATGCTCAATCGGCTTTTGGGGTTTAGGATGTTCAAAAAAATGCGATTGTGAAAATGGCGCGAATTGCGACGCTGAAACGGGCAAATGCGTTTGCGGTTCCGGTTTTCAAGGTGAACGCTGCGAATCCGAATGCCCGATTGATAAATGGGGGCCGAACTGTCGTAACAATTGCCCATGTCAAAATGGTGGAAAATGCGATAATGAAGGGCGATGCGTTTGCACCGACGGCTGGTCGGGCGAATATTGCCTGAATAAATGTGAAGAAGGCAAGTTTGGAGCAGCGTGCGATTTCGAATGTAATTGTAAAAATGGAGCGACGTGCGACAACGTGAATGGCAAATGCATTTGTAAATCAGGATTTATGGGTGCGATTTGTGAGCAAAAGTGCCCAGCTGGACGTTTCGGACCAGGATGCAATGAAACATGCAAATGTCTCAATAATCAAAATTGTGATAGTGTAACAGGAGAATGTCAATGTATTGGTTGGACAGGAAAACAATGCGATATTGGATGTGCAAGAGGACGATTCGGACTTCAATGTAAACAAAAATGCACATGTCCTGGATTAGAATTCAATGATTCAAATGCTTCATGTGATCCAATCAATGGAAAATGCGAATGTGAACGTGGATACAAAGGGGAGAATTGTAATGAACGAATTTGTGATATTGATATGTATGGTCTCGATTGCGCAAAACCTTGCTCTTGTGTTATGAAAAATACATTAATGTAACAGAGAAAAAGCTTTAGGATGATTAAAAATCAAATACATTGATTATTCAGGTGTGCACCAAACACGGGCTTCTGCCGTTGCAAACCCGGATTCTATGGTGACAATTGCGAATTGGCGTGCTCAAAAGACACGTACGACACGAATTGTGCAAAAACTTGCGATTGTGATTGGAATTTTGCCAGCGAATGTGAGCCGAAAACTGGTGAATGTTTGTGCAAACCGGGAAGAAGCGGAAAAAAGTAAAAAAAAAATTCTTGTTCACAAGAGCTTTCAAAAAATCGTTTCTTCTAGATGTGAAGAAGAATGCGCTGATGGATATTTTGGCAACAATTGTGCATTTCAATGCGATTGTGGAGCCAATGGAAAATGCAACAAAATCGATGGCTCATGCATTTGTGAGCCAGGCACAACCGGCTATCAATGCGAGCACACATGCCCACCTGGAACGTTTGGTGAAAATTGCAAATCATGCCAATGTCACAACAAAGCCGATTGTCATCCAGTAAGCGGTGAATGCGTTTGTCCGTCGGGTTGGGGAGGCAAATATTGTGAAGCAGAGTGCCCGGAAGGATATTACGGACCAGGCTGTAAGTTGTTGTGTCGTTGCGCAAACGGAAAATGTGATCGATTTACTGGCGAATGTCACTGTGATAATGAATTGAAAGGACCAGACTGTGGAACATCTTGTAATCCTGGAAAATATGGTCAATCATGTGAATTGAGTTGTGATTGTGGCTCAAATGGTTTTTGTCACAAACTAACCGGAATGTGCATTTGTGATCAAGGTGTCAGCGGTGAAAAATGCCAGTTTTCATGCAAAAACGGAACATTTGGCTATAATTGTCAACAAAAGTGTGACAAATGTCAACACGAAGAATCCGACAATGGATGCGACTCAAAAAATGGCGTCTGCCTTCGTTGTCCGGCTGGAAAAACGGGTATCACATGTGAGCAGACGTGCTCGATCGGAAAGTGGGGAGACGACTGCTCAAAATTGTGCGATTGTCAAAATGGGCAAAATTGTCATCCAATAACTGGCGAATGCATTTGTGAGCCAGGCTACGAAGGAGCAAATTGTGAAAAAAGTTGATTTAAAGCCAATTTTGTTTTTCAGCAAAAAAATGAAAAATTACAGAATGCGACGATGACAAATGGGGAATTAATTGTAAAAATAAATGCCCAAAGTGTGAAAATGGAGCCAAATGTAATCCAAGAGATGGAAGCTGCCAGTGTTCATCTGGTTTTGAAGGACAATTATGCACAAGACGTAACAAAATTAGTTCCCGATTGATTTTCTTCAACTTCTAAAACTTTTCAGCTTGCTCGTCTGGTTTTTGGGGATTGAATTGTAAACGAACATGCCGATGCACATCCGAGTACAAGCAATGCAATCCAAAAACCGGCGAATGCTCGTGTCCTGCCGGATTTCAAGGCGATCGATGCGATAAGCCATGCGAGAACGGTTTCTACGGACCGGATTGTATCAAAAAGTGCAAGTGTCAAGGAACGGCGGCGTCGTCGTGCAATCGGATATCCGGTGAATGTCAATGTCACGCTGGATTCACCGGAGAATTTTGTCACGCTTGTGAGTTTTTGTGTCAAAATAAGGAGAAGAAAGAGAGAGAGAGAGAGAGAGAGAGAGAGAAAGAGGAAAGAGATTTATTAAATTTCAGTGTGTCCAAAGGGGACATTCGGATTAAAATGCAAAAATGAATGCCCGGAAGATTGTGGAGAAGGATATGAATGTGACGCGGCAATCGGATGTTGTCACGTTGATCAGTTAAGCTGCGGAAAAGCGCGACAAGAATTCGAAGCATTAAATGGAGGAGCTGAACACACAAAACTATGGTTCATTGTCCTGATTGCATTGGCAGTCTGCACAGTATTAGCAGTTGTAGCATTGATGTACCGGAAAAAGTATCAGAACGAGAAAGATCCTGATCTTCCAACAGTTTCGTAAGTTTTCTCTTTGATTTTTTCAAAAACTAAAAACGCTGTTTTCAGTTTTCACAAATCACCAAACCCAGAAGAAGGAAACGAATTCCAAAATCCATTATACACTCAACGACAAAGTGTTTTTGACGCTGAAGAAATTAGATCAAACGGATTATTGACAGTTGAAGAAGAAGAACTTGAAAACAAAAAGATTCGAGGACGAAATTTGGGGGATCGAGTTCAAAGTAAAAACCAGAAAAATAGAGTTTGAAAAAAAAATGATTGAGTTCCAGATGAATATGCTTCATTAGATGAAATCAATGATGATTATGGACCATCAACGTCATCCTCATCCGTAAATGGAAATGTAGCTGGAGGAGGAGGTTCGGTGCTTTCACCACTTCTAACGAATGAGCCGCCGGTGGAAGATGGTTGAGCCACGTTTTACGCTTTAAAATTGTTTTGTTCCCCCTCGCATGCTTAAAAAACCTAACCGCTTATTTCTTTCCCGCCTGAAATCATTTTCAGACTGACTTTTCAATTATTCAGCACTTCATATTGTTCTATTTTCAACTAGAAACTTTTCATTAATTCTTTCTTTCACCAAATTTCGAAAAACATTTTCGAGAATATTTTAATATTTGGTGGTGATCACAATTACTTGCATGTGATTTTTGTATTTATTATTATTATTATTATTGTTGTTGTATTTGTGGTGGCAATTCTCTTTCGCAACGTGCGGTGAGTTTGTGTAAATTTGTGTGTAAACGTAAACGACAACAAAAGTGGCACTGGTGACATAATTTTGTGGGCGGAGCCTGTTTTTATATACACATTGTATATATCTTTTTCCACCATGTCTATTGCCTGCCCTTTGTCGTCGAGAAAAATGTCTGAAAATTGGTGAAAATTAATTATTGTTTTTGAATTTCAGAAGATCCGTATTCTCAAATTGGTCTACCGAATCCAAATCTACAAAATGCGGAGAATTCGAAAAGAGCCAAAGAGAATTTTTATGTTTAAATTGTATTTTTCTTCATCAAATTACGGTTCAAAAATTTCAATTTTTTGCTTTTCCTGCCCACCTTTTGCTTTTATTTCTTTGTTGAATTTCTAATTTTGCCAAATTGTTGAAATTGCATTTACCGGTGATATTTTGTTGTAAATTTTTGAGTTCATTAACATTCTTTCAGCTTTACGGCTAGATTCGTTTGTATTCTTGTTCTATCGATTTTTTTTGTTCATGTAATTGACTGTTCCTGTTCTATTTTGATTTTTATTTCCATTAAACAAAATTCAAATTATCTGAATATTGAGCAATTTTGTATTAACCTTCTGATAGATGATATGATTATATTTCAAACCCGTTTTTTAAATTTCTTTTTTCTCTATCCGTCATATTTTTAGTGCTTTTCAAAACGTTTGGGAACAACTACAAAAACATTGTCATTTACATACCCGGAAGCGTCGAGAATACTGAAAAATCGCATGTTTGAGTCGGAAATCAGATGAGAGAAAATAGAAAAGGGGAATGGAAAATTGTTTTCCTAACCTTGGCGCCTGTGATTTACATAATCGTCTGGCGAAATTCTTAAAATATCCAACAAAAAATGGATTCTTTATGATATTTTCAGCCGCTCGATTCTTTTTTCGGAATGTTCCTTTCAGCTGAAAACTTGTAATTAAAGAAAAATCCGCTTTTTCTTCTTCTTCTTTTTTTTCTTACATCTTCATTTGTTGTCTGATTAGTGAATAATAAATAAGTATGGAAACATGAAAGACCAACCAGTGACCTGAACATTTTTTTTCTTTCCGAGTTATTTTTGAGCAAATTTTTCACGAAAAAATATTACCAAATCGCAAAAAAACAAACAACTGCAATGACTACCGACAATGGTGTTTGTCGAAGAGCATCAGAAAATGGAATTTCTCGAGCAACTGAAAAACAACCAAAAAAATTCGCTTTTTTTTTGTTCATTTGGGATAAGGAAACGAAAATCTCACTGATACAAATATGGGCGATTGAAACGGAAAAGAAGAAAATGATGAGAATTGAAAGTGACATCACAAATCGATAAAAATATGACAAATTTCGTTGGCCTATGCAGTTACCTACCCACGGACCTGAAAAAATATTGACAATTTTTCCAAAAATTATTGAAAAATAATGTAATTTTTTTTAAGCGGGAAAACGCACACACATTTTACTACAATATTGCAAACGTGCTCTACGGGCAGTTTTAACAATTAAAACTATTTTTTCAAAAATATCTAATTTCAAACTAAACAGCTTCAGTATTGAGGACGTTAAAACAAGCAGTGAAATTTTTTGGCGCCAAAAACTTTTTTATTTAAATTTTTTTAATAAAAGAAAAACATGAAACGCAATTACTACCGTGTCGCAAACGTCCTCTCTAGACATTTTTAACAATGCAAAAGTATTTTCAAAAAAAGTATTTTACATTTCCAAAAAAAAATTGAAACTTATTTTACTTCCCCGCATGTTTTTAGCTTTTATAAGAATTTTAAAATAAAAATGGACAAACTCGCGGTTAAATTTTTTGGCGGGACAAACATTTTTTTCAAATAAATTTTTTTCGCGCCAAATACATTTTTCTAGGAAAAAAAAACAACTCACAATGATGATCAAACATCATGACACAATTGTCACAGACGCCACAGTGTGATGCCCTTGGCGGTCGAAATATTCGACATGTTGTACAATACTTCAGCTTCATTCTTTCACCATTCACAATGATTTCTTTTGTTCTTGGCCGTTGTTGAATTGTCTGTGTTGAATTTTCCGATGATTCTGATAAATTGTTTTGTTACCCATCAACTTTCATTTTTTTTTTTCGAAACGATTACGATTTTCCACATTTTGTCGATCTAATTCAATGATTTCCAAATTCTCAACACGTGGAATAATTCCGGGATCCGTGAAAGAGGTGGCGAGAAAATTTGAGATGACAAACAGTGACAAAATTGCTGCTATTATTGGTATTGACGGACTGATTTTCCACATGAATGGTGCGCTGAAAATTATTCAATCAATCAATCGATTTTTAATGATAAAAAAAAGCCTGAATTGTTTTACTCAAAAACGAAAAACAATGTTAGTGTCGTTGACATTATGAAAACGGTGAGAATAAAAGCTCCATGATTCCTTGAGCAAACCATCTGAAATCACAAAAAAACGTCAAGGAGAATTTTAACGTTTCGATTTTTAATATTAAAAAATGATACTCGTCCTCCACAACAAAATCGATTTCTTCCCTGATGAAGTGACCATTTTTTAACTTTTTCTCTTGCTGATTCTTCAATTGTTGTCGATGATGTTGATGGTTCAATGGTTATTGTTGATTGTCGCGTTTCTTCCGTCATTTCGCATTCTTAAAAAAAAAATTCTCTCTAATTTAAACAAATCACAATTTTTCCTAATCAATTCAACAACCAAAAAAAAAAAAGAAAAGAAAAAAAATTGATTGGTAATTTATTTTCTTTTACTTTTCTCATCACAAAACTGATTAGAAAAATATCGAAAAGTGTGAACCAATTTTTGTGATATTTGTTTGTTGTTCGACTTCTTAGAAGACGAATCGCAAACATTGATGAATTCCGCTCGAAACGCAATGAAATATGACTTACGATAATTAATTTCTAATTCTGTATTTTGTCGAAACGCTCGATTTTCACCCTCATCGATTGGTTCGAATTCGTCACGCTGAAAAAATGTGATCGATTTTTCGATCAGGTGAAAATAACACAAAAAAGAAGTGTGGGAAGGAGAAGAAGGAGAAGAAGAAGAATGGAAAAACAAATTTTGGTATTTTGGTTTACATAAATATTAAAGTATTCGTCATAAAAATATATTTGGGCGTCACTGTATATACAACAAAACAATTGTTGCAGTCGCAGTCTAAAATTGCGCCCCGAATTTTGTGAAAGTATAGTTTGACGTACTTTGGCTTGGCTTGGCTTGGCTTGGCTTGGCTTCGCTGACTGACTGACTGACTGACTGACTGGTTGTATTGAAGAAAAAAAAAGCAAAGTGTAGGAGAAGAGACAAATCAAGACAGCGCAGATGAGGAGAGTTGAGAAAAATGGAAAGCGCTCACCATTTTTCTTTCGATGTTTTTTTTTGTTTCTTTTCTCTCTCTCTCCCTCTCTCTCTCTCCTCCTCCTCCTCTCTCATTCTCTATCTTTATCTCTTTTTAAATTTTTTCTTTCTCTTCTCATTTTCAACAGAGAGAACAGATTGAAAAAAGAGAAAGAGGAAGAAAGAGGAGGAGGGGGGAGGGGGGAGGAGTTATAAATTTGTTTTCTTTTAAATGTTAATTATATGTTTAGAAAAATGAAACATATTTGTTCAGCATTATCATTTGTTTTTTTTTCTTCAATTTTTCCAACAAAATCTCACCCACAATTCAGATGTATTGTGAAAGTTTTCAAATTTTATCAATTCAAAGAAAAATTTTAACGAAATGTTCTTCAGATTTTTTTTTTAAATGTAAAATGTATTCCATGAAAGAATATGTTTCAGGTCAACAAAATTTATGAATTAAGAATATGAGGGATCGAAAGAGCAGGTTTTACTTACCCGGAATGAAAAAAAAGTTAAGATATTTTCGATGTCAATGAAACCTGCTCTTTTGATCCTGCAAAGTTTTGATTCATAAATTATTCGTGACCTTAAACACTTCCTTTTTTAAGCTTTTAACTTTGCGGCGCTATTGAGCACACTTTCGCTGTCAAAAAAAAAAACAAAATGAGGAAAGCAAAATGAGGAAAAACGTCATTTTTTTCACAGTTTTGAATTGATCGAATTTAAATAGTAATCTTTCGCGCTCAATTTGCATTTCATTGCACTTTTGTTATCAACAAAATTTGAATTTTGGAACAGGTTTAAAATTTAAATACAATTTTATTTCAAAAATAAATAAAATTATTATTTAAATTCATTTTTTTATTTAAAAAAAAAAAAAAACCAACCTCGTCCAATAATTTCTGTGTCGGATCCATTATTGTCTCGAGTTCAACTGAAAAGTGCATTGAATTAAAATCGGCAAAATTTTGTTATCAGAAAAAAAAAATGTCAAGAATATTTCAGATAACACAACAAATGAAATGAGGAAGAAGAAAAAGAAGAAAACGAAAACGAAAAAGGAAAAAAAAAGCGGCAATTTATGCAATATCACATAGCGAGCGTGTCCAATGAATGTGTAGAATTAAGAGAAACAAGATACATAGAGAGGTGTAGAGAAAGTGAGAAAAAGTTTTTTTTTAATTCTTTTTTATTCCTGAGTTAGAAAACCAGACTCATTGCCACCCTCTTTTAATAAAAACGTTTTTGGCCCTTTTATTGATTTTCGATAATTTTGAAACTCGGCTTGAAAATGTTAAAAAGCGACACAAATAAAATAGAAAAAAACCAAAAAAAAAAAGCGGAAAAGAAAAATAATGAAAATGACAATTTGAAAAGAAAAGGAAAAAAAAAAAACTTCAAACAACGGAAATTATTTTTATTCGACTCTCTCACCTTTGTTTTTTATCGACAATTTTCCAGGTGATTCGGAAAGAATTGAACGAGATTCTGGAGAGAAAAAAGCGTCGTCGTCGGTCGGATTCAATTAGAATTTGAATCCAATTTAAAAATGCGACAAAAAAATGAGCGAGAATTTAATTAGAAATGACACTTTTCGATTATCAAATTTTCATTTTCCAAATCTTCACCTCCTTCTCCTTTTCCTCCTCCTCCTCGTCTTCTTCTTCTTCTCTTTCTACCACTTTCGTCATCAGAATTTTGGCTTGAATTTAATAAAGTTCCGTATTGTTCAGAATAATCCTCTAAGGAAGATTAACCCAGTTACAATTCAAGAAGCGAGCTGATTTCAAATTCACAAAAATATCGTATTCCGTTTCTGTTTCATTCCATTTTACTTCTTTTTCCTCTTTTTCTACTTCTTCATCTTCTGCTTCTCTGCTTTTCAATGCTGAAATCGTTGCTGAAAATAATCATTTTTTGCTTGAAACTCTTGATTTTAAGAACATTTTTTTGATTTCTTCTTCTATAAAATGGAAAAAAACGGGAAGAAAAAAAAATATAAATGAACGGTTGTTTTTGCTTTCCAAAATCCATTAAATTCCTTTTAAAAACATTTTAGGATGGCATTTTTTTTCTGTTTTTCTTTTAAAAATACTTCAAATCGTCACTTTTCATTTTTATATTATTTTCCATTTTTCTCAATGGTCATCATCATCATCATCATCATCAACTTCTTCATCATCATCTTCTTCTTCAACATCGTCGTCGTCATTTTTCCTCTTCGGAATCTTCTCATTCAATTCTTCGAATTTCTATTGTTGTTTTTCTTGCACGTCGAACTTAATTCGACGCCCATCCTTTTCTTCTATTTCTCGCTGCTTCATCTTTCATTGTTGGTATGGCTAATCGAATGGTAGAAAAAAGAGAGGTTAGAAAAGAAAGAGAGAGAGAGAACAAGAGAAAGAGAGAAATGATCCTAAGCCTATTGACAAGTTGAAACTTTCATTGACCCTCATATTCTTGATCCCCAACGAAATTTACGAAAGCTGCCCTCTCTCCCACTTCGGTCGATGATTTCCGGTTGCACTTTCTATTTCTTCCGATTTCTCACTTTTTGTCTTGTCATACACACACAAATTGACACGTTCAATTTTTTTCCAGATTGCCGAATGCCCCCTGGAATAAATGAGAAATGATGATGATGAAGCACTTTATTCTCTTCTACACTTTATATTCTCATTGTCGACTTGGTGAGCATTTTGATAAGACGGCTAATCGAATTATTTTCAACGAATTTCAGGTGTTTCGAACAGTGTTTCGGCTGGAATTGAAGAGATTCTCAACAAGAATCCACTTCTGGCCAAAATGCCAATGTTTGAAACGTGAGATTGTCAATCTTAATCTTTTCCCGTTACAATCTTTTTTCAGCGCAAATTCAACGTTTTCAGAAAATTTAGAATTTATAGCCGAAAAATCGGTAATTTTCGAAGAGTATAAAAATTAATTGAGCGAATAAATTTTAGAGCACAAAAAGATCTCCAGAATTAGTTGATGACGTCATTCATCGAGAAGTTGTCACTGATAACTTTGATGCAAATTATAAAAAAGTCAACTCAACATTTTTTGATAAGGCAGATAGGGAAACTCAAGATATTCCGTATCGAGTAATCAATAACGAACGAAAAAAATCAAATTTTTTTTTCTTTATCTGAAATTTTAGAACTATTCCAACTCTAAAACTCCACTACCAACTGGTCGAAGTCTCTTCGATGAAGCTGAAAAAACCACAAATGAGAAAACAACACAACGAGTTTCATCAACCACCTCAATGCCATTTATTGCGAGTCAAT
Source organism: Caenorhabditis drosophilae (assembly GCA_963572285.1). Classification (NCBI taxonomy): domain Eukaryota; kingdom Metazoa; phylum Nematoda; class Chromadorea; order Rhabditida; family Rhabditidae; genus Caenorhabditis; species Caenorhabditis drosophilae. The sequence continues at coordinate 7,875,923 of OY751561.1, read as the reverse complement.
CACTTTTTGACACCACAATTAGTTCGCCGATTCCAATTAATTCAAGAGATTCCGATTGGTTTGCCAAAACTTCTCCATACTTCAAATCATTTCCACCAACAACAACAGCAACTTCATCAATTGCTTCGTTGATTCCGATGACGTCTCAAATTATTTCGGATGAGACGATTGAGGACGAAGAAGTTGAAAAGTTTTTCGTGGGCAATGAAAATCCCGAAGAAGAAGAAGAGGAGGAAGAGGAAGAGGAAGATGAAGAAGACGATTCAGAAGATATCAGTAAAACAACAGAAACTGTTCGGAATATGGAAAATCAAGAATTTGGCGCAACGATGGGAATTCCAAAAGCAAAATTCCAAGGTTTTTATAAAATTGACTTTCAATTTTCTCGAGTTTTCAAGAGATTTTTTCTATTCTTTAGAATTTTTTTAAACTCAAAGAAATTCAATTATTTTACTTCTAGGCTCTTCTTATATGAAACTTCAACCCTTAACAAATGAAGAAATAGAAATTATTTCAAAAAGAGAAAAAGATGATTCAAAACAAAACTATAATGAGGCTGTACAGTACAATGGTTTGAGAAAAATAAATTTTCTAGGTGATAAAAATTACTGGATTTTAGGCCGATACTCAGTTTCAGCAACTAAATATTATGTTGATAATCGAATCGATGGAGAGCATTATTTAACACGAAATGATTTAAATGAATTTGATCCAGCACAAGACCAACAAATGACAAATGTAGTAACTCATTCTATATATTTATCATTTCTACTTTCTTTTAGGACCCTTTCGCTATTGAAAAAGAAGTTCAAAAAACCTCTCGAATGTATGGATCCCAGACTTTGGCTGTTGATCCATTAGGACTAGAGGTGAAATGATTGGAACAAAAATAATAAAAACTAATAATACAAATTGAAGCTTGAAGTGAATGAGTCGAGAAAATTTGATGAGCCAAGAAGCAACGTTTATCATCAAATGAAGAATGGAAAAAATGTTGAAACTCGAGAAACCATTTATAACGGCCAGAAAACTGTTGTTGAGTTATGGAATAAGCTTCTTCATGGACACGATTTGATTCAATTTCCTGGAGCAATATTTGATAATAAATTTGATGAGCATCGAAGAAAGTCGGGAAGCTACAAAGGTTTCCCATCGAAAATGTTGATTTCAAATAATCCAAAACGAAGTGCGAAAAAAAGATTTGTTTTAAACTTTGAAACATTTTAAATTGTTTTTAAAGGTAAAAGTTCAAGAAAAATTATGGCTTCTGGAGTTCCGAACTTTTCAAGAGATCAATTAGGAACCTTGAAACAATTAACAGCACGAACAGATATAGCAACAGTAAAATAATGTCCAAGAATAAAAAAATCAATAAATTTGCAGAGAAATATTGAATCTGCTTGTTTTGATTCTAAACAAAATTCAGCTATTCGAAGTCTTTCGCCGTTTAAAACCGAAGAAAACGTTTCAAAACTCGAATGCCTTTTAAAATGCGCCGTGTAAGTGATGCTCAGATAAAAATCGAATGAAGAGAATTTTTAGATCGAGAAGATGTCACGGGGTTACTTATTCTAAATTTATGAAAACTTGTTACCTGTACAGGTGAATTGGTGTTCCTTTCTTTTCCAATTGACCAAAAATAACATAAAAAATAATAAAAAATAAAGAAAAATAAAGAAAATAAACCTTGAGAATTTAAAATCGGTGTGAACACCGGTCTTAAACGCAAAATTGCAGACATTCACGTCTACCGTAGTCAAAAAAAATCTACCTAAATTTCATTTTATTTTGCGATTTTATTTTTATTTTTATTGTTTTAATCCACATTTTCAGTCAAAATTTGTCGGAACAATTATTGATTCCAATTCGTGATTATAGTTATCATCGAAAAATTAGTGAGAAGTCGTTGAAATGTGTCAAAACCTTTGTTTCAACCGATTTTAATCTTCCAAATGATCCTGAAACGTTAGTTTTCCATCAACATTTTTAACCGAATTCGTTTGCTTTTAGAGAATCTTCCTCTTACCTGCGCCTCGTTGAAAAAGACAAATCGGCCTACAGTCAGACAAGAACAATTTTCCCAATGATTTGTATGTTTCTTTTCAATCTCTCCTTTTTGCCCGAGACCCGCAGTTGACCACTGTACTTATGTGGGGGTATAGCTCAGTGGCAGAGCATTCGATTGCAGATCGAGAGGTCCCTGGTTCAAATCCGGGTGCCCCCTAGTTGTTTTTTTTCTTTTTTCGTCATAAAAAAACGAAACGTTTACAGCAAACTGCGCTTTGGGTGATGATTTGATTTTTGTAAGAAGCGACAACGCTGAAGGTTCTCAACATAAATCAACCAGGTTTCTCGAAATTTCCGAGGATGATTGTGTTTTTGCGTGTCTAACAAATACGGTAAAAAGAGAGAAAGAGATGAGACACGCTAACTGCTATTATTTTCAGCGACCCGGTGGGGGTAAACCATTAAGCTGTGTTGCAACAGAATATGACAAAAGTCGAGGTCTGTGCTATTTGTTGACAACTTTTCCAGGTGACACAATGATGACACCGAAACCAATAAATCCCGTCAGCTTGTACGAAAAAATCTGTGTTCAACGTGAGTTCAAAACTGAAATAAATGGAAAAACATTTGTTTCAGAAGCATCCGCAAATAAATGCTCCGGTGGTCAACCAATTCGATTCCGTCAAAAAGTTCTTATCGGGCACCTTGTTGACGCCAGATCCGTCTCATCCGCTTCAGAATGCATTGATGTTTGTATTGCAAAAAGCTCGATCGGATGCGTCAGTCTCATGTTTTATTCCGACGTAATTCATCCCTTTTGGTATTGAAAACCTTTTTTCATTTTTTCCAGGAGAAAAAATTCAATTGTATTCTAAACGATTCGACACATAAAAATGATCCGAAATCATTTCACAATGAATCCACAACAATCGTCGATTATTTTTCGATAGATGATTGTTTAGGAATCCCAGAAATTCAGCAAAGAATCCAACGAAAACGGTGACTAATTTGATTCTTTTTTCAGTCGAAATATGCTTTTTCTTCAGAACAACAAAGGCAAATTATCGAATTTTTTAATATATTTTTGTTTCTCTCTTTTATGACAAATATACCACTCTCGGGTTTTTATTTCCCTATTTGATAATAAATAAATAAAAATAATTTAATTATAATCCTATTAAAACTAAATTTTTCAACTATAAAAGATTGGAAATTTTTAAAAATGAAGAAATCAAATCAAATTCCAAAAATAATGAAAATAATTCTTCTTTTCTTTTTCATTTCTATCGCTATTGGATCAATTTATCGTGTTAATCTCAAGGTATTTAATTTACTCATCAGAATACACAAAACAAATCATTTAATTTAAGCCTGGCCAAACCTTTACAATTAATGAAGCTATTGGAGCAAAAGGGATTCGTCGAAAATTAAATGATGACTTAGAATTTCAATTAATGAATTTCACTGGTCCTCTACGTGGATTTTGGCAATTTAAGAACGGCTCACATATAGTTGATAGTAACTTCCAACTTTTAAACAATGGATCAATTCTCATTAAATCAGCCTCAAAATCCATGTCTGGATTTTATGAAAAAGTGCCAAATGTAATTAAACCGCTTTCTTTCTATTTTTTTTTATTTTCAATTTCTATCAAATTATATTCAGTCAGAAACCTACACAAGCGATGGAAACGGTGGTCAATATAGTGTCCCTCCACGTTCATTGGTTATTCAAGTTTTTGATTAACATCACAAATTATTTTTATTTCAAAATTAATTCAAATAAAATGCATTAATTTATTTGATTAAAAAAGTTGGTTAACGAAAACTACAAAACTTCTAACTTTTTTCGTAAACTTTTTCAAAGGTGCAAAAAATCATGTCAGTAAGAAGAAGAGGTAAAATCTACATTTCAATTAATGATTAAAGCAAAAGTGATACGAGACCAAGAAAAAATACATAAACGTTTAATTTGAGGTCATCAACAATTTTGAATATTGCGTTTTGTGATGATTTGAAAATTTGAATCAATCACGAACCTTTTGAAGCTCAAAAATCTGTAATCCATCAACTCTGTCCAATTCTTTAATTCCTTGAGGAGTAAAAAAGATGAATTGATTTTGTGGAAATTTCTCAGTCGCTAAATGAACCAGCATATCCATTACAATCTGAAATTCATTTTGTCAAATTTCAAATTTCACAAATGATTCTTAAAAAAAAACCTTTCGATTCATCATATCCATAAATACATCAAATTCATCCATCATTCGAAATGGTTGCTCCATTACTTCCCATAATGACATCACCAATGCTGCTGTTACAAACGATCTTTCTCCACCCGATAATCCTTTCAAATCTCTTCCATTCGTCATCATTTCCTTCTTTTTCTTTTTCTTCTTTTTTTCTGGTTCTCCCGTTGAATCCTCCTCATCAACATCTTTAAATATGATAATTTTGAATCGTGTTTTTCAAAAAAAAAAAAAAAAAATCATTTTTTCCAACCTCTCAAATTATTGATTTCTTCCAATGTCATTTTCCGATCCTGATTGTTACCAACATTCGTTTCATTCGGTTCCGCTTCTTTCGTTGACGTCACTATCACGTTCAGCGTCTCTTTCTCATTATCAATTTCTAAATCGCCACTCAAATGTCTGAAATTGAATTGATCTTCCACATTTCTTTTCGAAAAATTCCAAACCCTCGAATGTTTAACAATTCTTGAAATTTCACTCTCACTTTCATTTCTGTCGACTTTTTGAGCATTGGATAATAATTGACGCGATCCTCCAGAATACTTGACATTGTCTGAAAAAGAAGACAACAAAAACTGAAAATTTCGAAGGAGAAAAAACCAAAAATTTCCACCTCTAAAACCGATGACAAACGTCGAATCAGCATTCGTTCATGTTTGTATTCATTTTTGAATTCTCTGACCATTTCCATTGTCACCGTTTCGTCGACACCATTTTTCGCTTGTTGCAATTTTTTCAACATTTCTCCCTTGATTTTTATCGCCTCATCGGTTGGCGGGAAATTCGTCAAATCTGGCGGATCGTCAGCATCTTCCGGCTTTTCAACTGTCTCCTTCGTTTTATTGACTTGTTTTATTATTTCTTCTCGTTGCGCTTTGAGTTCTAGCTCGTTGTTGAATAATTTTTGTTTATCATTTTCCAGCGCATTTTTTAAGCTTTCCAAATTGTCATATTCATTATCCAATTTGCTTATTTTTGAATGATTTCGACCTAATGATTCCTTTAAAAAACAAATCATTTTTCAATAAATTAAATTATTCAAGAATTTTACTTCGACTTCCCGGGTATCTTTTATTTTAGCATTCAATTGAAGATGTAATTCATTCTCCTTTTGCTTTAATGGTTTCAAATTTGCTGAGCCAACTTCAATTTCTTTCTTTAAAATTTTGATTTGATCTTCAGTCACCGAAATTCGTTTATTCAGATCTTCGATGCAAATATTCTGAATATGAATTGTTTGAAAGAAGAAAAAAAAGCAAAATTATCGATTTTCCTACCAACGTTTCGAGCTCATCACCATCTTTCCGACTCAATAATTGAATTTCCAAATCATTTTTTTCTCTTTCAAGTCTCATTTCCAAACTTCGAATTTCTTCAAATTTTACCAAATTTTTTTTTTTTTTTTTTTTTTTGAAAACTTTCAAACCTGTCAACTTTCTTTCAAATGCCATCAATTCATTGTTGACTGTCGCCATTTCATTTTTGATTCTTTTTATTTCTTTATCGTTTTCGATGACTTTTTCCCGCGCTTTTTCAATTTCTTGCATTTTTTCATCGATACGGTTACGATAAAGTCTGAACTCATTAAAATTTGCAAAAAGTTGATTTTCTTCAAACGAACACTTCATCAAATTGCTCATTTTCATCCTCGAACGTCCCTTTTGCTTGTCCTCGTTTTCCACTGTAAAAACGATATTGACCGTTTGAGCCTCCGGCAAATACTAAGGATCCATCTAATGTGAATGCTTTTGTTGCTTTTGATGGTGGATGATCGCTTCCCATTTCTTGTCGTGCCGTGTCATTATTTTCATAAAGTAAAATACTTTCAATTCCAGCATTATCAATTACCGCATTACTGAAAATTTACTGATTTTTTTAAAAACTGCGTAAAAAACAAAATCGTACTGAATGTCGGGATCTGAAAATTTTAACGCTCGATAAACTGTGAAATACGACGGATCCGGCTCGGATAATCGAGAATGTTCTTTTCCCAAAAATCTTTAAATTTAATTTTTTTTTGTTTGTTCATAAACTGAATTATTTGAATATTTTCCAACCTGCTGACAATCAAATTTGGTCTTTCATTTTCTTTCAAACCTAAATGATCAAATATTTTTCGTAATTGGTCTGCATCATTCGAATTATGGCACAAGAATTGATTTGCCAATTGTTGAATACTTTGCTCAATTGGATATGCCCATTTTCGATCGATAATTGATATATACTTTCCAATTGGTCCTTTTGGAACTTTTGTGAATTTTTGCTTGTTCGATTCCATCACTTTCACAATTTCAGCCATTCGTGGACCAAATCTGAATTCGACAACTTTTTTCTTTGTTTCTTTTCAAAAAAATGAACGCAGTTCAGCTCTACCGATTGATTTTTGATATTTTCATTGCATTTGCTCTTTGTAAACTTTCTTTTATCTGATCCAGTGCTCTTTCGTGATTTTTTAAACTTGAACGAGCATCATAAGATTGATTGGCAATTTTGTCTTCATTTTTTGCCACTTCATATTTCAATTTTTTTAAACGATCCAATTCTCCACTCGATTCCATGTTTTCTCTCTTCAAATTGATTTTTGTTTTGTTTGAAAAATCAATAAAAATCCATTTATTGTCCTACCGTTTTTTGATAATTCGTATACTTTTCTTCCACTTCTGCCATTTTCATTTTCAGCTCTTCGTTTCCAGATTTTTTTGACAATTTTTCCACTTGTTTATTTGCAATTAAAAGTTTTGAATAAAATTGACTGAAAAAAAACTTTTTCTATTTAAATAATTTTTGTAAAAAAAAAAAAAACTTTAATTCTGCGTTTTTGTTGATCAACTCTCTTTGTTGATTGGTCAGCTCAAGTTTCTTTCCATCAATTTGAGCTCGAATTTGATTCAGCTCACTTTTCAATTCATTGCAATGCTTCTTATAAACTTCTGTTTCCTCTTGAATCTCTACCACTATTCTCATCAAGTTCCTTCTTTCTCCTCGATTTTCCAGGATTTTCTGCTTTTTTTCCGCCGAGAAAACATCATTTTTTTCAATTGTCAAATGCGCCTTTTTCAATTCCTACAAAAAAAAAAAAACTTTTGGCGATGAATCTGAGCTACGCAACAAACCATTTCAATGTCTCGAATTGGACAAAACATCAAATTCCATTGGAAATTGATCAAGTCTTTTTGGCTTTGACTAATTGTTGCATGCATTCGGATGATATCTTTATATCGTGCCAACTCTCTGAAAATATCAAAGTTGTTTTATTCAAAAAAAAAAAAAAAAAATTATTGATTTTATCAAGTTTCATCACTTTGCTTTCTCTTCTAAATGTTTCTTTTTATTATCAACAACTCGAATTAAATCCATGATTGTTCCAGCAAATCTTGCGTACGATTGTTTAATATTTTCCAGATTTGTAGCTTGTTGATAAAGCTGAAATATTGTTTTAACAATTCTTAATTGCTTTTTGATTTTTTTTTTAATTCTATTATTACACTGTAAACATTTCCAGGCTTGAAATTCGCTAAAAAACTTCTTGATCGATCCTGACTCATCCAAAATGCTGGATTTGATAAATGAATATTATAACGAATGAGAAGTCGATCAATATCTGCTTTTTTTTTGCTCACAACAATTTCTAAATTTTCTAGTTTGTTTGAATGAATATTTTGAAAATATTTATTTACCTTGTCGCCTGTTTCCATTTACCTTAACACTTTTTAAGGTATAAGTCGATGAAAACTGATTTATTGATCTTTCAATTATTACATATTCTCCATAATCTGGATGAGAATTCAATCCTTCATTGGTGAGAGTGATACTAATTTTACAAGATCTAAAAAAAAGAAGAATAAAATTCTCTTAATTTTTTCTACCTACGAATTTTCGTGTTTAATATACGATTTAACAGTATTTCCTCGTTCATTATCTGATCCTTTTCCGCCTAAACCAATATTGATTGCAGCAAACAGAGCACTTTTTCCACCTTGAAAAATAAAAATCAATTTTTTTCTTAGAAAATTTATCGTTTTACTTCCATTCTGTCCGCCAATGTAAAAACAATTGTTGTGCTTTGTATCGAACTCAATCGATAGATTTGCGTGACACATGAAATTCTGTAAATGAACAGCGGCAACTCTTCCAGAAATTGCAAACTTGTCTGAAATTAATTTATTTTTTCTTTTGGCTGAAAATCTAAAAATTGAAACCTCTCGAAATGCCTTCTTTCATTCGTTTTCTGGGGCTCACTTCATGTTCGTTGTCAACATCATTGGAAAGTTTCGACGTCGATGGTTCGTCTCGTTTCCGAGATGATTGTTTTTGAATTTCCATACTTTCTGGTTCCATATTTTCGTTTGGTGTTGGACTTTTTGTATTTGATAACTTCTTTCGCATTTCTGAAATAGTTTTTATAACTCCTAGAAGGTTTTAAGAGCAAAAAATCGATTTTTATTCGAATCCATGATTTTGAGCTTTTTCTGACGAAAAAATTTTGAAATTAGTCGGCAAATTACAAAAAAAAAATCTTTTAAAGTCCTAAAAATCGTTAAAAAAAAAGTTCAGGAGCAAATTAAACAAGGAAATTCATGTTTTTCAATAAGAAAATAAAATTCGAAATAAACGCGACAATGTGAAAATTTCGCGGAATATTTCAAACGTTGGCCGAGTTTTGGAATGGCCTAAAATTCCAAAATATTTGAAAGTTTTACCATTTGTTCGAAAAAAGATTATTTTTTCCTTTTTTGCGAAAAAAAATTCTTTTGAGAATATTTATCAGCGATTCTAACATTTCCAGCTTGCTAAGGATGTTCAGAAAATCAAAATTGATCGTCTCTCCAATACCTGAAGTTAGTTTTTCATTTTTATTTTTTTTAAACCGCTTTTTCTAGTTTTTTCGAATATCGATTAATTAATTTATTTATAGGACATTTAATTAATTATAAAATGTTTAAAAAAGTCGCTTTAAATGTTAAACATACTTTAAAAGAAAGTGAAATTGAGATGAGATAACAAGATATTAGAAATATAAAACAACATTTATGCATAATTATCATAGAATTATTAAACCGTGTTTCATTGAATTCAATTAAAAATGTTTTTTTCTCTCAACTTTTTTCTATTTTTTTTATTTCCAATTTTATTGTTTTCTTTTCCTCAAAAAGGCTCATTTTCATGGAGTAAGCGATTTTTGGATTTTAATCCATCTTGTCTTGAATTGATTTCAGCTAATCGCGAAATTTCCTGCAAAAACTATGCGATTAATCAGACGCGATGCGTTTTGAATCATCCTGAATTGGGACCTGAACAAAATCCTGAGTGTTTTAATGAACTTCATGATGACGGAACAACTTCGAAAGTTTTTTGTGCTTTAGGATGTGAAGAATCGTTGGAAGCGACTTTGGTGAGAAAATCCTTTTTTTTTTGTTGTTTTTAAATTAAATTTTTCAGCTCAAAAAAACACCCTCAAATAGTCGAAAATGTGTTCAATATTACACTTATAACATTGAACGTCGTCGGCAAGATTGGTAATCATTTTCAAAAAAATTAATTTGTGACGAGACCACCAACCTGTACCTTTAAATGTTTTCCTACTTATGAATTCAAAAACATTTAAAGAAACAATTTTTTCACTGTTTGGTCCTGCCACGAATTCATTAAAAAAAAGAGTAGAGCCAAACGTGGATTTTTTCAGGTATTTATGGCGGAATGGTTCGTGCCTTGATTCTACAATTGTATTTAATCTAATTTGTGGAACTCCTTCAAATCCAAAGATTTTTTATCGACAAAATGAACACCTATTTTTATATGAAGATTTCACGGATTAATTTGAAAATTCCATTTTTTTTCCAAATTTAAAAAATATCGCTAATTTATTTCCGAGTTTGTCTTAATAAAACTGTCATGTCTAAAATTAATATGTAAGTCTTCTAGAAACAAAAAATTTCGTTTTAAAACAAAAATCAATTTTTTTTAGAGAGAATAAACAAGAAAAAGATAAAATATGTGCGCTTCCTCAAAGGAAAACAAAATTAATAAAATCTCAAAATTTCAGACAGATTTGCAGAAAATATTGAAAAAGAGATTTTATTAATTTTGGCCAGTTTTATCATTTTAACATTTGTTTGTATTGGTCTTATGGTTTTTGTTCGAATTTTCTATAGGTTTAATACTTACTTTTTTCAATAAAAAGACCAATTTTTTTTAGAGAAAAATTAAAGAAAAAAATCACTGAAATTCATCAAGTTTATGAGCCGAGCCGAATTTTCAGTGAAATTTCTTCTTTTTTCTTTATTTTTTTAAATTTATTTTCAACTTTTCTAGTCATTGAAAACGCTGGTAATCAAGCCATTCAAGTCGTTCCACCAGTTATTTCTCCTCCAATCACAGATCAAACCGAATATAATGTTGTCGCTGCTGCACTGAGAGATGAACAAAAGGGAAATTTGTTTTAAAATTATTTTTTCTTGTCTAACCTGAATACTTCTTTTTTGGTTTCTTTTTTATTTGTTGCCCCTGTTTTTTATTTTTTTCGCTATCGATTGAGAATATTTGAAAAAATTTGGATTCTCAATAGAGCATGATTGTGAAAAAAAATCTAAATTTTTTTCAACTTTCAGATTTGAAAAAAATGCGTTTTTTTTTGTCAATTTCAGAAATAAAAAATTTTTAACGATTACTAGAAATTATAATTATAGGATCCGAACATTTCGGAAAACCAGTAAAGTATAAAATAAAATTTCTCTACATTTCGATTCGTTTTCTTTTCTTCTTTTTGTTCTCTCTAATCTTCTTTCCATTCTGGATAATAATGAGCTCGAATACGATCCAAATATTTCCTAA
>OY751561.1:7232334-7259834 GCA_963572285.1 Caenorhabditis drosophilae | reverse complement strand
ATTCTCGACAGAAGAGAACATTTGAGCGTGTGTGTTGTTGGCAACTTGCCAACAAATGCGGCGGCGGTGTTGTTGTGCGCTGGAGCGAGATTACTGTGCCGCCCGTGTTTTTTTTTTTTCGTAAAAAAAAAAAACAACGATTTGAATTTATGCAAATTTGTGTTGAAAAATAAAAACAAAACAAAACAGGTTTTGGGCGGCGGTGTCGAAATGAAAAATGCATAAAAATGTTTCCCCCCCCCCCCTCCCTCCTCCGCCCCCGCCCCCCTCTATTTTTTAAATCGAGTTTTTTTTTTGAAGAAGAAGAAGACGACGAGGACTTCTCTTCTCCTTTTTTTTTGTTGGTGAAGTGATGCTCTTCGATTTTATCCCTTTTACAAAATGTATCCCCCTCCTCCCCCGCCGCCGCCGCCATCTATTTATGTCCAAAATTCAATCAAAAGAGAGAAAAAAGAGAGAGAGAAAGGATGCGTCTCTTCGCATTCACGTTGTTGCTGACCACGTCGTTGAGACTCTCTCTCTCTCTCTCTCTCTCTCAAAAGTCAATCAGTAGAAGAAGGAGAAGCAGAAGACGTCGCTCGCAACAAAAAAAAAATGGATGACCCGACGACGGCGACGACGATGAGTTGGACACACATCTAATATCACATTCATCTTGTTCCTCCTCTTCTCTTTTTCATTCACAACTTGACTTGACAAGAAAACATTTTGTTTTATTTTTTGTTTTTCCCACACATCCCCACACTGTTTTGGTCTCGAGCGGAAAAGAAACCGCCAAATTTTTTTGTCGGAGACAACGCATGAAGCGATGGCTGAAATGTTGTGTCGCTGATTTGTTACCCTCCCTCCCCCCCCCCCTCTTTTCTTTTTCTCTTTTTTCCCAACAAAAATCTCAATTTTTGTTGGGAAAAAGCTTCTTCAGCTTCTTCATCTCCACCACCCTCCGTTGAATGCGTTTGTCGCAATCGGACTTCAAAGTTGGCGGTGGAAATTGTCGCCGTCATCAGGAGACGCTTCTGGCCACGACGTCTACATCGGCGATATTCCGACAATTGCACCAGCACAAATTTCCACGAGTTCGAATGTTCGTCTTTTCGGCGATGACAGTGCCGCCGACAACATCAGCGCAGGGTAGTAATTGAGATATTGCGTGAACCACGTGGAAATTGTGTGTGTGCGTGTGTGTGAAAAGGGGCGTGGGCAGGCAGGCAGGGAGGCAAAGAAACCAAACCAAAAAAAAAATCAATCGATAATCAATTTCTTCTCTCAATTTTCAGTCGACTCTCATCAACGTCCAATCAGCCTTCTCAGAAAAAATCAGGACGGATCAATAAATTCAATCAATAGTGCTGAAAGTCAGAAGAAGACTTATGAAAATGGACCGGCGTTGGAATCTCTAGAAAAGTGAGCGTTTTCCTTCCCCCCACATCCGCGCTGAAAAAAAAGAAGATTTGTTTTCGCTCTTTTAACTGCGTATCAAAAGCGTCGATACTCAGCGAATAAAAAAAGAAAGTTTTATCCATGAATACATTTTTAATGCTTTTTCTTCCTTTTTTTTTTTTTTTTTTTTTTTTGAGGATCTTTAATCTCCGCTTTGAATCTTCTCTCTCTCTCTCTCTCTCTCTCTCTCTCTCTCTCTCTCTCTCTCTCTCTCTCTCTCTCTCTCTCTCTCTCTACTCTTTCGTGTTGGAAGCTCCATAGCAACCATGATAAAGCTTGAATATTGATAAAAAATTGATGAGCGATGCTAGAAAAGACGACGGAGATGAATGAGAAAATAAATTCGAGATGAAATGAGCTTAACTTGGCTCATTTCATCACATTTCAAATGGACCTCAACGTTTTTTTCATTTTTTTTTCCATCTTTTTCTTTTTTTTTCCTTTTTAGCTTTTCGGTGTCTGGCCCGAGCCCACCCAGGTCGGGTCGGGTCGGGCCGGACGGACGCCGGGCCGCCGCCATTGACAAAATCTAAAAAATTTCTTAGGTTTTCTCTTTTTGTTTTTTCCTTAATCAAAAATGATGATTGTTGGCGACACTTTTGGCTTTTATCAGCTTGTTTTAAGAAAACATTCGTGTCGGTAAGTGAAATTTGAATTTCCCGCCATTATTTGAGAGCCAAAAAAAAGAAAGAAAAAAAATTGTTTTTCATTTCCACCAAATTTTCAAAATTCCAGACTTCGTTACATTCTGCATCAATTGAACAGCGGTCAACTGCCATTGGAAGATCTGAAAAGAAACATCGAGTATGCGGCTTTGGTTCTGGAGACGGCTTACATGGATGAGACGAGGTTCGGCGACGCCGCCGCCGCCGCCGCCGCCCACGCACCAAAAAAACATTCCAAAATCTTTCAGGCGAATATGTGATGAGGACGATGATTTAGCCGAAGTCACGCCCGAAACGGTTCCAGACGAAGTTCGCGAATGGTTGGCCGCCACGTTCACCCGTCAAAATGCTGGCAAGAAGCGCGAGAAGCCGAAATTCAAGAGTGTCGCCAACGCAATTCGAACCGGCATTTTTTTCGACAAGTAAGTGTGATAAGACGTCGTCGTCGTCGTCGTCGTCGCCTTCCATCCTCCCTCCCTTCCTTCCTTCCTTTTCCTGAGATGACGTCCGATGATAATTTGAATGATTTTTCAGATTATTCCGGAAGCAGCAGGCGGTGCAATGTCCGATTCCACCAGAAATTTCGGAATTAATGAGAGTCAGCGCTTCTTCCTTCTTTTTTTTTGCTGAAGAATAAATCCAGAATTTTTCAGGATGTGAGCACATGGTCGTTTAATCCATTTCATTTGAATGAAATTTCTGAAGGCCACGCCCTCAAATATATTGGCTTCGAGTTGTTCAATCGATATGGTTTCATGGATCGATTCAAAGTTCCATTGACGGCTCTTGAGAATTATTTGTCGGCTCTTGAAGTTGGCTATTCGAAGCACAACAATCCTTATCATAATGTCGTTCATGCTGCTGACGTCACTCAATCATCACATTTTATGCTATCACAAACTGGTTTGGCGGTAAAAGAATTGATTTAAAAAAAATTATAATTTCATGTTTTTTTTTCCAGAATTCTCTTGGGGACCTGGAGCTTTTGGCTGTTTTGTATGGAGCATTAATTCATGATTATGAACACACGGGTCATACAAACAATTTTCATATTCAATCACAGTAATTGTTTATCAATTTTTGTTTTTGCAACTTTTGCACCTTTTGAGTGTTGATTGACACAATTTTTGTGCAATTTTTTTTTTCAAACAATCGTTTATCAAAAAGTGTAACGCCAGTGAAAAGTCGGGCTTCTTTGCGTTTTTGTTTTGACGTTAGTGCTTTTTCAACAAAACACGCAACCGCGCTCTATTGACACTTTTCGACAACACTTCCCTTCCTTGGAAACACGGACAAAACGTTCATTTGATACTCATTCAACAAAATTTGAAGAAGCGCAATCAAAATGTTTTTGGCGCGAAAAGAAAATTCTTGTTTTTTTTTTCTTTTGAATTAAGCCGTGTAAATGAGAAAAAATATTTTTGTTCAAGGTTTTTTTTTTTCACTGCGCACAAAACAAGAAAATAATTGACATGGATTATCTCGATCATTTTTCTCATCAAAAAAACAATTCAAAACTTTTTTCAATTTTTCCCAAAATTTAATCTTCTTCCTGTGTTTTTCGTGTTCTAAGCGCGCTCTATTGACAACTTTTTTTTTGCAAAACTTGGGGAGGCGGAAATTTGAAAAGCAAGCAAATTTTCTCGGGATAAGAATTGGAGAAAAAATGTTGTTTTGCAATCACCGCACGGTTACCTTTTTCTTTCTTTTTTGATTTTAAATCAAAATTGTTTAAAGATCAAATTATGCAATGCTTTACAATGATCGAAGCGTTCTCGAGAATCATCACGTCTCGTCATGTTTTCGTTTGATGAAAGAGGAGGACAAAAATATTCTGACACATTTGACGCGTGAAGAATACAAAGAATTACGGAATATGGTGATTGAAATCGTTCTGGCCACTGATATGTCGACACATTTTATGCAAATCAAAACAATGAAATCAATGTTGAGCTTGCCTGAAGGGTAACATTTTTCACCGAACAAAAAACGCATTTTTCTTTCGATTTTTTCAGAATCGATAAGAATAAAGCTTTATGCTTAATTGTTCATGCTTGTGATATTTCTCATCCATCAAAACCATGGGGATTACACGAACGATGGACTGAAGGAGTTCTTGAAGAATTTTTCCGTCAAGGTGATTTAGAAGCATCAATGGGGTTACCTTATTCACCACTTTGTGATCGTCATACTGTACATATTGCTGACAGTCAAATAGGTACAGTAATCGATTTTTTTTTTTTTTAATTAATAAAATTTAGGATTTATTGATTTTATTGTTGAACCAACAATGGTAGTTTGTGGTGAATTATTGGTGAAAATGGTTGAACCATTAGTATCAGTTCCACCATCCGATTCATTATTTCCACCAAGTATTGATGGCGATGAAAAATCACCAAGCAATGCATTAAGCCCACTTCCAGACTTGTAAGCTTCAACTTTCTTCTTTCTTTTCTTTTTATTGAAGTTCGTTGAAAAATTAAAGATCTAGAAGAAACTCGACCGTATCGCCAACGTCAATACGTAAAATTCCATTAAACTATGCTGGAAAATTGGATATTCCAACACCGTGGATGAAATTTTTGCATGAAAATAAAGCGAATTGGAAAGAAAGAGCAGCGAAAGAAGAAGAAGAAAGAAAACAGAAAGAAGCATTAGAAGCTGAAAATGCTGAAAATGGAGGAGATAATAAAGAAAATGGTTTGAAACAAAAGTTTTTTTTTTTTCAATTTTTCAATTTTCAGGATCATAATTTTTGGTTGAAAACTAAAGGAAAATAAGAAATTACACATCATAAACCCGTATAAATTTTTCGTTATTTTTATTATAAAACAGTATTAATTTTATATATATATATATATATATATATATATATATATATATATATATATATACATATATATATATGTATATTGATTTATTATTTAAAAACATAAAAAAACGAATTAACAAATTTTGGGGTAAAACCCGTTTAAAATTAATATTTTAATAAAAAATTTTCAATTTTTCGTTGATTTTTTTTCGAAAAGAAACATTTTTAAAAAATTTTAAAGAACGTTGAGGTAGGTTATCCCGATATGTTTTTTACTACTTGCGAAGTAATCTCAATGCAAAATTTACAATGGCGCACGAAATCTCGCTGGAAATTTTCGTCAGGAGCGAGGTAGTAAAAAACATTGAATTGAAAAAAAACTGAGCGGAAAATTAAAAAAAAAAAACGAAAACATTACATAAAATTATTATTCGATTGCTGTCGCTGTGTGTCTTATTCCGTTTTGTTCAATTTTTGATTTTCGGAACATTGAAACTTCACTAGCTGCTCCTGATTTCCTAACAGATATTCGATCACGTAAAGCTCTGTAAATAAAAATAATTCTGAATAATAAAATCGAGATTTTTTGTGTAAAAAAGCCCGACAAAATTCTAAACAATATTTTTCAAAAATTAAAATTTAATAAAAATTAAATTAAATTAATGTTTCGTAAGGGAAATTTAAAACTATGTATTAGAGAAGTACGGTGCACTGCGGGACACAAGAAAAATTACAATTGTCTGCGCCTTTCTTAAAATTACTGTAGTTAAAAAATTTTTAGATTTTTTTAAAATTATTTTTCTTGCTTGTTCCTTTAAAAAAAGTTAATATTTCTCACTTGTTCACAATGAAATAAATAATCGGATAAACTCCACTATTGAAAATCCACATAAAGTTGAGTGCTGTGTAACTCCAAATATTCGACGGAAGAAAAGTCTAGAATTATTCAAAAATATTGATTTTTTTTCTCTCAATATTTTCTCACCTCATAATTATGCCACAAAACATTTAAAATAGTACAGTATAACGTAATTACAGTAGCCTGAATTAATACTTTTATTTCTGCATTATAACTTGAAGAAATTAGGAATCTTTTTTTCTAAAATTTAATTATTAATTAAAATAATTTCTTTTTTTTTGAAAAAAAATCGATAAACCGTTTTTAAAAGTTGAAAAATGATGAGAATATAAAAAAACATTGAAATAAAAATTGATCCAACTTCAATGTACATTTCAAATAATTGAACTGGCTTGGAATAAATCAATTCATAATCGTAATCCCAACTGTACCTGAACATTTCATAATTGATTTTTTAAATTTCCACATTTCTTACCAATCGGGAATATATCGAATTGTGGCCCATGGTGATGATAATGCAATTACAAAAATTAGCCAAAAAAATGTTGCAATTCCAATCCAAATCTTTAAAAAAAAAAAACAAAAAAAATGGTCTCACCAGGAAAAAATGAACTACTGTAACTCTCTCTGTCTCTGTCTCTCTCTCTCTCTCTGTCCAATTTTTCAAAAACCCTACCAGCCATCGTTTCCCGGCAAAAAAAAATTGATCAAGACTTGACGACGACAATTGAATCAATCGATTAAAGGACAAGAAAATTGTGAGAACCGCATAGGCAACATAGCAAGGCGTGGCAATAACTCCCATAAACTGAAAAAAACGTCAAAAATCATTTGGCTGGGAAAAAAAAAAGGAAAAAAAAATTTGAAATTCACTTTCGCTAAAACCGGATCAAAAACGTTTTGAAAAATTGTAAAAATGCCGGTAACAAAATGTGGTAAACACTGAGCAATGTCGAAAATTCCAAGAACAAACATAAATCGATAACTTGCCATCCTCATTAATTCTTTGTCCTTGAAAATTGTCTGAAGCCAAAAAAAAAAAACTTTTTTTCTCGTCTTAAATTTAAATCATTGAAGCTGCAAATTACAGTAAGAATTGTATAATACGCAATGGCGCAGGCTAAGGAAATCGCCATCATCAGAATTCCAATTATCCAATCGGTTAAAATTGTTCGGCCTGGAAGATTTTCAGACAAATTTCAGACCTTCTTTTTTTTTCCTCTTCTAATTTTACCGCTTTCTTCGCTCACTGAATTGTTTGTAGTTTGGTCGCCTTCCAATGTTGAAATTTCATGAATTAAAATCGAATAAAAAATGATTTTCGAATTCAACATTTGGCCTAAAACATTTTTTTTAAGACAAATTTTTCTTAAATAATTCAAGAAGTTTTGATTGAGCTGCTCCGCGAGAATTTTTTTTAAAGTGGGCGGAGAAGTTGCTCTGCATTTTTTATAAATTCAAATATTTATTTCCCCTCCCCGGTGACCGAATTTCAAGCAGAAAAGACTGTGCTGTAGAAAGAAAAGCAAAAATGATGTGCCTTTAAGAAAAAAAACGATTTTTTAACTCCTTGCCTCCCCCCCCCCCCCTCCCGGCGCCGCTGGGGTTCTCAATCGGCAAAAAGCAAAAACTGTACTACTGTAGATAATAAAGGAAATTGTGCTGTGCCTTTAAAAAAAAAGAAGCATTTTCTTCAAAAGTTTTGAAAACGTTAAAAATTATGAAAATTAAAAAAAAAAAGAAAAAAAAAGCGAGGAAAATTTTTTCAAAAGTGGGCGGAGAAGTTGCTCTGCATTTTTTATAAATTCAAATTTCTATTTCCCCTCCCCGGTTTCCGAATTCCAAGAAGGAAATAAAAGAAAAAGTGCTGTGCCTTTAAGAGAAAAAAAACAATTTTATAACAATTTTTTAACTCAGAAGTTTTGAAAACGTTTAAAATGTGTCAATTTTCCATAAAAAAGGCCAAAAAAAATGGCGAAAATTAAAAAAAAAAAAAAAAAGGAAAGCAATTTCGACAAATTCCTAAAAAAAAGGAAAAAATGTGTAAAAAATAAGCATTATTCATGCGAATAAATGAGTGTCAGCTGAAAAAAAATCAAATCAAATTAAATTTTTTTCAATGGATTTTAGGATTATTTATTTATCAACATTCAAAAAGCGTTGACATTTCGGCTGGGCAGGGAAAATTAATATTTTTTTCAGCTTTTTTTTTTCGACACCTATTTTTCAGCATTTTTTTGTTTTTTTTTTTTTTTTTGGAAAATCACTTAAGGGACTGACGTATTCACTTTTACTTCTGGGAAAAATGTGAAAAAATAAAGCTTTTTTTTAAATTGGCGCCTTTTTTTCAAAGATAAAATTTTTTTTTGGGTTTTTTCCCAAAAAAAATTGCTCTTTTAAGTCACGTTCAGACGTGTGTTGCAAATGCGCCCCATTGATAACTTTAATTTTTTTCAATTCTTTCTTGAAGAAAAACCAAATCGTTGAAACAATTCATTTAATACTCACTCAACAGTTATGATATCGAAACAAAAACTCGAATGTACGCAGCGAAATTAAAAATGTTTGTTTTGTTGGGTTTTCGGTGTAATGAAATCGTGTCGGGAACCAAAACTCAATCTTGGTTTTCTCCAAAAAGAAAAAAAATAAATAAATATGAGTCGAACACACAACGCCAAGATCCCAATGATAAAAAAAATGTTTTTTAATAATTAATCATAGAAACCCCGCCCCCGCAGTACCCGCTCTACCCGCTTTCCCCTCCCTAACCAAATCTAATTGCTAAAGCCGCCCAGCCCATTTAAAGCAGTTAAATGTGGTGTGGAAAAAAAAAGGTTTTTTTCTGACTTTTCATTTAAAAAAAAATGTTTTTTTCCCGGTAATAAAATCAATTTCAAGTTTGCTTCAAGCTCGAATCAGAAACTGGAAAAAAGAAAACCGGCAAACTCTGATGGAAAATTGGATTTTTTCCAGGAAAAATTACGTTTTTTTTTTTGCTCTTTTTGTCTATTTTAACGCTTATTTTCATTTAAAAAAAACTGAAATTCGGGATCGAGGATTCTTGTCTCTTCCGGGCTTCTTCCTTGGATTTGGGGTGGCTAAGAAGTGTTCCTCGTTTTCCGATTGTGAGAAAAACATGATGTCGATTGGAGAAATCGCGGTTCCCATTTTCAATATTATTTGCTATTAAATGAGCTTTTGCCCAAACTCTTAAACCTCTGCCAAGATCTGATTTCATTGAATTTGTGGACAAATTAAAGATCAAGAACTTCCGAGGAATCTCAACAAAAAAAAATGAAATCGTAATCATCGATATCTTCCACCGGTTCAATATTTATCAAGCAGTGCATTTATATCATTTATTGTTGGTTACACAGAAGAATCCCGAGGAGAAGAGTCGAAAATCCCCGATCCCGAATTCGTTGGCCGATCCATTCGAAGTTTCAATGTAAAAACCGCGGCTTCAATAAAAACTGAGCGGTTTATTGCAGCCGATGAACAATTTTTTCCTCAATTTGAAATATTCAAAAAAAAAGAACAAAAATAATTGTGCGCTACTTGCAAACACTAGCCACGCCCCTTTTTTCTTGAAGAGACGATAATCCAACGATTTCACGACGAACAATTTGTTCAAATTAAAATTCAGGAAAAAAAAAATCGACTTTGGCGGGAATTTGAAATTCGCATTTCCTTCTATGAATCCTCGCGCTTCTTTCACCTTCTTAATTGTTTCGTGACTCCCCAAGAAAAGAAGATTGAAAAAAAAATTCCCGAAATTTTTCAATGTGAATTCTCATTAAAAGAAAAGAATTTTTTCGCTTTTTTTCCTCCTTCAAACTCGAAACCAAAATCTCATTTAATTCGGAGGGCAAAAAACAATAATTTTTCGTCAATTTCCTCCTTTTTTCTTCTTTTGGTTAACCAAATCCCCCTTCAAATTGACATCTGTCAAAAATGAGGAAAATTCGAAACATTTTATGGCAAATCTTCCCCTCCTCCCGCCTCTTCTCTCTCTCTCTCTCTCTTTCAACCTGAATCAATATACAAAGTGCAATAGAGCGCACTTGCTTTTCTTTGCTTCTCTCATTCTTTTAATTTTATGCACTTTTCGATTATTAAAAAATAATTTTTGTCGATTTTTATTCTTTTTTTGCCCATTTTTTTAATTAAAAAAAATTTTTAAAATTTTTCCAAACTCATCTTCTGCTTTTTTCATTTCAGATGGAATCGACAAGCGGCGGCGGCGGTGGCGGCGGCGGCTGTTTAGCATTGGAATTAGACAATTCAGATGCGATGCAATTAATTCGACAGGTTGACAATTCAAATCCAAATTTCAGATTGGGGGAAAGAAAAAAACGAATTTCAGGCCGTTTTGTTTGAAAATGTCGAATTATTAGCCGATTTGTTCAAGGAGAATCCATGGGTTTGGAATCGTGTTGATCGTCATGGAAGAACTCCATTAATGCTCAGTGCTCACAATGGTAAAATTGATAGTCTTCGAACAATTCTAATATGTTCTCCAGGTTTTTCTTCTTCTGTTTTTCTTCCAAACTTTCCTTTTTTTTTCTTAAGATTCATTAGAACTATCAAATAATCGAGGTAAAACCGCTCTTCACATGGCCGCTGAATCAGGAGAAACTCAAATAATTGTTCAACTCGTTGAAACAGGTTTCTTTTCTCTTTTCAATTGTTTTTCAACCGGCGTTTTTCTAGGATCTGATCCAATGAAAATGGATAATGAAGGTCATTGTCCTTTAGAACTTGCTCAAATGGCTGGGCATAATGAAGCAGCCAGCGTATTGATTGATATGATTGGTAATCGATTTTTTTTAAAATCTTTCTGCTTAAAATGTTCAAATCAATCAATTTCAGAAAAAGAAAATATTGAATTAAACGAAGCTCATTCGAAACTTTTATCTGCTTGTATTGAAGGCGATGTTACCTCAGTCATTAAAATTCTCGAAAAAACAGCCAAAAGGTTACATTTTTTCCCGTAAAAAACTTTCAATTTTCACAAAAAGATTTTTAAGATCCTCATGTCGAGAAGTTTTATTCAATGGTCGAAGCCCTGATGATGAAACCGCTTTAATAATGTAAAATCTAACCAAAAAATCCCTCATCACTTGTTTAATTGAAACCAATTATTGTAGATCCTGTACACATGGAAGATTCGAAATTGTTCAAAAACTTCTCGCTTTTACCGAACATGTTTTGGTTAATCCAAATACCAAAGATACTGTCATTCATGCAGCTGTTTCTTCGAAAAATGTCAACGTTCTTCAAATTATACTCGAGGTTAGTCCGCATTTTTTTATTTACAAAAAAAAAAGGAAAAGAATATTTACAATTATCATTCTTATAATATAATAAAAACTTAATTTTTTTTAAACGAAATTCATATATCGGATGTATTTTCAAATTGATTTTTCTTCGGAATCTTCCACTGTTGAAGCTTCTTCCGACAACTCCGGGCTTCTGAAAATTTTTATTTAATATTTAAATCTAAACAACCACCAATAAACATTTCCTGCGCTTTTTTCACAATTCTTCCTTGTCTTCCAAAGATTGTTGGCTTTCTAAGCTCAGGCAATCGATACGGTAAATTTAAATTGTATGTGTGTATCACTTTTCGGTTATCTGACTCTTCATTTCCAATTTCTCTTGTTTTTACAGTAAACTCTGAAACAAATGTTTTGTTTTTCAAAATATTCGCTTTTAGCTTGATTGTTGTTTCAACCTTCTAAAACTTTTTCGTAGAATATTCTTGATTCTTCCGCCTCGATTTCATTATCAGTATATTTAAAAAGACTAGAAAAAAAATTGTAAATTATAATAAGTTTGTTCAAAATTGAAACTCACTGATATACAATTTTAGCAAACTGCGCATCAATTTTTTCATCACTTGTTCCTTTATAATAATGAAGTGGAGCTGATTCAAAAAAGTACGAGATCTTAACATTTTATTTTCATTAAAACTTTTTCAATTTCTGTTACCAGCAAATTCTGATTGCTTCTCAGAAATTTATCAACTTGTTCCGTTTTATTTGGGTTGAGCACAAACAACTAAAATCCATTTCTTTTCAAACTTTTAAATTTGAACAAAAACCACCTCAAATATTGAAATGGCTCCAATTCGAACATCTTTTCTTCGATGTTGCATATTCAATGTAATAATTCGAATATTTGCTGGTTCACTGAGCCATTGATCTCGTAGTTTCGAATAATTAATATTTATCAAAATATCATATAAAAGATGCATTGCTCGAACTTGCACAAAAAAGTTAGTTGATATTAATAATTGCATCATTTCATCTGTTTTAATTATTTATGTATTTCAACTATTATTTTTTCAAAATTACTTGAGAACTGTTTCCAATTTTCGCTCAAAAACGGCTCAACTATTTCACGATTTCCTCCCAATAAAATCTTTAAATAAAAAAAAATGTTTTTATTATTTTAATAATTATTTGTCGATTTACCTCAATAAGATCAAAGTAAGCTGAGTAGGTTTCCAAGTTAATACACGTGTGATGATTTTTTTGTTGGGGTACTAAATGTTTGAACAATCCCCAAAAACAACCTAACGGCTTTTTCGAAACTCCTTTTTTAGCTCCTTTTTCCGGAACATTTTCATGTTCTTTTTTTGCGCTTTTTTCAGTTCTCGATTTACTTGTTGATGCTGCTTGTTCATCACTTGTTGTTTCATCAGATTTTTGAGCTGGAATATTTAAACGCACTGTCTTTGACGGTTTTGATTTGATTCAGATTCACCTTTTTTAGAAACGCTTGGTTCATCTTTTATTTCAACTTTTGGTTGAACTTTTGATTTTTCGTCTTTTTTTCCTTTTCGTTTTTTTTCCGATTTCAATGCCCTTTCTATCTCTTTTTTCATTTGTTCACTTTTTAATTTTCTAGTTTCATAGTCGTCCTCGTCTTCTTCTTCTTTTAACGCGGAGACTCCATCATCTTCGAAAATAAACTTAACTCAACCAAATTTTAATATTTGAAACAAAAATGTTTTTATTTACCGAAAGGCAAGCGTTATCCTGAACAAAAATTCGAATAATATCGTTCTGAATAAATGCACTATTAGGAAAACTGTAAGCCTGATGAATGAATCGAACAATTTGGTGTCTTGAGTGATAAAGAAATTCACTGATCTGAACTTTATTTTAAATGAAGCTGTTTTGTATTTTTTTAAATTTCCAAACTTTAATGTTGTATTTAACTTTATTATATTGAAAGTTGGTCGGCAAATAATCTTTATCGTTTTCTTCGGTCACCCCTTCTGTTGAACAATAAATAATTATAAAATAAATCAAATCTCGAACACGCTGAAAGGTTTAAGTTTTTGAATTTGAAACATAAAATTGGTTTTTACCTTTCTGACAAATGGAAGTGAATCTGAATATAAAATAATAAGAGCTTTCAATATATCAGGATAAAGAATGATTTGTTCAGCAACTTCAAATCTCTAAAATAGTAAATTTTTAAAAATAAAAACCGTGGAATTTGGTTATCTTACTCTTCTGCTTGAAGCTTTATTCGCTGAATTAAAAAGTTCTATCCACAATGAAGCGACTGCTTCGGAAATAATAAGAAGCGGCGCAATAACTTCTTTCCTATTCTGAAAATTTATTTTTTAGGTGTTTTTAATTTTGATGATTATTTACCGTTAAATATTTTCGAGAATATTTATCAAGTTCTTTAATCATTTTCACGGCATCTGGTGGTAGTGGTCTATTTGACGGACCTTCCGCACCAGGTGGCGGATCAGGATTCCAGCTTTTATTTCTGTTCTGCCAATTGAAAAAAAACGGCATTTTTTATCGAAAAAAAGAAAAGAATTTTCGAAAATATTTGACTCTGCGAATAAAAATTGGCGCAATTAAAAATTAAAAGTTTTCCAAGAGAAGTACAAATTAATTGACTTACTGTAGTAGTAGAAGTAAGACCTAAAAATACGTTTTTAAAGTAGTCCTATAGTATGTATAAAAATTTATTGATTTTTACACTTTTAATTTATTCATTTTTAGAAGTTTCCAAATCTTGTAAAGTGTAAAAACCTTGAAGGATCAACATGTTTACATTGGGCTGCAAGATGTGGTTCACCTAAAGTTCTAAAAACGTAAAAAAAAATGATTTTTTGGTTTCGGAATTTAAATTCTCGTGTTTCAGAATTCTCGATTATCCATTTCCAGAAAAATATGTTATGGAAATTGACACTGTTGGAGCTCCAGCATACAAACTGGCATTAGACGTTAATGAAGTTGACGGGGAGTGTCGAACTGCCCTTTATTTAGCAGTTGCTGATGGACATTTAGAAGTAGTTCAAACTATGGTTCAGGTTTGTTATTTTTATTTATTTTTTTTAATTTTAAATTAAAAAAAATTTCAGTTTAAATGTAGTTTTGTCGATGATAAAGATCGATGCCCATTTCAAATTGATGTTTACTGTACTCGTGGTAGGACTCCCTTTATGTTGGCGGCATTCAATCAAAACTTGCCAATGTTGAATTTGTTACTCGATTCTGGCGCGGATATCAATTTACCATTGGCTGTTCTTGACTCAGAGCAAAGTGTTGAAGAAGGTCGATGCGTCGGATCTGGAGCTCTTGTCGAAGCGGTTCGAGCTGATTCTCTTCACATTGTTCATTTCCTTCTCGAACGTGGCGCATTAGATACGGACAATAAAGCTCTTCGATTAGCAGCCGAATCACGAAATGAGAAAATGATTCGAATCTTTCTGACACGTCTCGTTTTCTCCGATCCTGAATACAAAATCAACAAGAAAAACATTGATGTTGGCCAAATTCAAGTCGGTCAGAACTTGTTGCCCTCATCAATTTGTCCATCAAAAGCAGCACAATTAAGCTGGGCATGTGCCAATTTAGATCAATTACAAAATGATTGGTTTATTGCTGCTGCATTTCATGTAAATCCTCGATTAAGAACAACACGTTTATCATTAGCTGCAATTACTAGAATTGATTTATCAAATAATCGGTTAACTATTTTCCCAAGTATTTTATTTCAAATGTCATCATTACGGTAAAAAATGGTTTTTATTTTAATTAAAAAAGTTTTTTTTTTGAATTTCAGGTTTTTAAACTTATCTGATAATAATATTCGATCAATTGAAGTTCCAAACTATTATATAAACTCAACCTGTCTAGAAATATTAAATTTAAGAAATAATAAACTTGAAACTTTAACATTTCAATTTTTATCATCTCTTCCTCAACTTCAAACTTTGGATGTTTCAAAAAATGAACTAAGTCAACTTCCAGAGTATATTTGGCTTTGTCCATCATTAAAAGTAATTTTGTTTTCAATTTTTAATTAAGAAAACATTTTAAGGAGTTAAACGCATCATTCAATCGATTATCATCACTTCCAATGGTTTCTCGAAATGGAAGATCAGAAAGACCACGTCTTCATCAAGGATTAATAAGTAATCAATGTAATGTTCTAAATTCAAACCGAATTTGATTTTTTTTAAAATTAATATTGATTTTCTTTTTAGATCCAGATCAAAATAATTCAAACTCATTGGAAGATCCATCAAATGTGACATCAAATCCATTAAGAAGGCAAAATATATGGCAAGCAAATATTAATTTGTCAAAAGTGGACGATGATTCATTATTTCCTGATTTTCCAGTTACTTCTTCTAATACTTTAACATCAATTAATTTATCGCATAATAAGGTCAAGCTGAAAACCGATTTTTTTTTTAAATTTTCTAAATTTTCAGTTTCACACATTCCCATTTTGCCTTGCCTGTACATGTCCCAGACTTCTTATTTTAAACATGTCGAATAATTCAATGACATCACTTCCACCAATTGCCTGTATTCCAGCTCATTTGAGAACTTTTGATGTTTCCTTTAACAAAATTCAAGTGAGAGAAATGAAAATAAACATAATTTGGATGAAAGAATAAATTTCTAGGAGGAATTTCCGATGGCCAACCCACTTCATCTTGTTTGTCACGCAGTTCCACCATCAAATACAAATTGTCCAATGCTTCCAAAACGACGAAATAGCCCGATTCGACAGCATCGAAGCCGTTCAAAGTCGGCAGTTCGATCGCAAAGATCATTGAGTGTTTCAAGAAATCAACCGATTGATACTCAAAAAGAAGATGAATGTGCTCATAAAAGACATGATTCACTAGAATGGTAACAATTTCTTTATTTTTCTATCAAAAAATGATTTTTATCATGGTTTATAGGTTAAAAACTTTACAATTGACCGGAAATCGTCTGAAATCCTTAAATGTTATAAATACATCTGGAAAAGTTGAAACTTAAAATAGGGTTTTCTCTGTCAATTTTCCGAATTTCAGATTGTTCTTCCTGCTTTGAACGTTCTTGATGTCAGCGATAATAAACTTGTCCAAGCACCTCCAGGAATATCAAAATTATCATTGTTGTCTGTATTAAATTTGTCTGGAAATGATCTTATCCGAGAGCTACCGCCGGACTATGGAATGCTGTCAAGGTTAATCACCAAAAAAAGGAGAACTTTTATTTAAAAA
The DNA here is from genome assembly GCA_963572285.1 of Caenorhabditis drosophilae. NCBI lineage: Eukaryota > Metazoa > Nematoda > Chromadorea > Rhabditida > Rhabditidae > Caenorhabditis > Caenorhabditis drosophilae. Next base: position 7,243,515 of record OY751561.1, on the reverse strand, counting down.
ATTAAATGCTTCTAGGTTATGGTCATTGTCATTGAAAGGATGCTCATTAAAAGAACCATTAGATTCAATGGTGAATATTGAAAATTGTAAAACAGTTGAAATTGTAGCTTATTTAAAAACAATTCTAGAAGAGTAAGTCGAGAGTAATCGTTTCGTTAAAAAAATTTGATCAATAAATGAACAATTCAAGATCAAAGACATATCATCATTTACGATTATTAATAATTGGTGGGGATAATGTTGGAAAATCAACAATTTGGGAAGGATTAAGAAATGAGTCGATTCAAAAACGTCAACCATTTCAATCAGAGAATGGATCGATACGTGTTGCTGAATGGAGATTCGAAGCAAAACGAATCAAAGGAGAGCCGCATTTGGGACCTGTCGCATTTTCGTCAATTGATTTCTGTGGTCAACGAGAATATTATGCGACCCATCAATATTTCATAACGAAACGATCATTGAATCTAGTTTTATGGAAAATTATTGATGGTGATGAAGCGTTTGAACAATTAGACACCTGGCTTGTGAATATTCAAGCAAGAGCACCGAATTCGACGGTTGTTTTGGTTGGGACACATTCTGATCAGGTCGGAGCGAATTCAACTCGTTTTCCGCCTGGTTTTATTGATCAAATGGAATACAAAGTAATCTACTTTTTAAAATTTCGAGTTTTTCAACAATTTTTTCTTCTTTGTCAGATTCGAAGTCGATACATGGTTGCCGACGCTGAAAAATCAGGTCTTCCAAGAATTGCAGACGTGATTATCATGAATTCGACGGCTAAAAGTGACATCAAGATTCTACTTAATATAATCTACAAAATATCATGGGAAGTTCGAGTTGGAAAAGAAAGAGCATTAGATCAACAAATTCCATCATCTTATGTGGCACTGATGAAGGTGAACAAAGAAATTGCTGTTGAGTTTCGAAAAGAAAATAAGCCGGCGGTGATGACGACAAAAGAATATAAAGAAAGAGCAAAAAAACGAATGATTAATAAATTAGGAAGAACATTCAAGTAATTTTAAAAAATATAATTAAATTTTAAAAAATTAATTTTTTTGTTCCCTCCTTCCAGAGATGATATTGAATTTCATGCAGCTTGCTCATTCCTACATGATTGTGGTGAAATTATTCGATTTGAAGATGCAACACTACGCGAATTAATATTTATTGATACGCTATGGTTGGCTGAGTTCTTAACATCAATAGTTGTTCTTCGCTCACCATCGCTGCCAGCTGGATTGCTATCAATCGACGCCATAAATCCATTGACTCGGTCATTCAAATCGGGCGCTGCGTTGTTGCTCAAAAATCAATTGTTCGATTTGTTGCACAAATTTGAATTGGCGTTAGCAACACAACCAAGACAAGTGCTGATTCCATCATTGTTGCCAGATGAATACAAGCTTCGAGCGGATTTTTTAACAACTGCTGTCAAAATTCGAATGAAAATGAAGAAATGGAATGTAAGATCACCAAGTCCGCCATCAACAACAAATGGATCACCAATCAAGTCACCGTTGAGGCGGACTAATAATGATCAATCTCAAACTGGAGAGAATTCTCAAAACTCTTCAGACGACGTCATTCTTCATTTTACTTATGATGATGACAAAATTATTCGACGAATTTATGCGCTGGCATATATCCCATCAGGATTTTGGAGTCGCTTAATAACACGGTAGAAATTCCAGACAAAATTGTTTAAAAATCAGAGAAAAAAAAATTTAGAATTATGGGTGATCAAAATGTGTGCGCTGCAATTGAATCATTATTTATGACAACAACAGCAGATTGCTCGAAAATTGCCGATATTTCTACAAAACACGCAAAAGCTGAATGGGTTGTTTGGAAAACTGGAATTGAGGTAAAAGTTACAAATTAAATCCGAATAAAACTTGATATTTTTTCAGCTTCATGTTAAAGGAAATTGTTTATTTGTCTTGAAACAGTTTCTACCACAAGCTGAGGTTTTGGTTTTGGTTTTTATTAAAAATTAAATGAAAGGTGGTTTTAAATAATTTTTGTTAAAGGTGCATGATATTGATTATTCTTTGCTCGATATGAGAGCAAAAGATGAACAAAAACGATGGAGAACATGGAACTCGGATCAAAATCGGCCAATAATTGAAATGATTGTGGCATCATTGAGTATCAGCACAACGTTCGAATCCAAAAAGTTGTTTATGAAAACAGATGTAGAAGGAAGAAGCAAATTGTTAGCTTTGATATCAGATTTACTGGATACTTTATTAGAAGATTGGTTCGTTTTTATTTAAGATTTTCATGAGAAACTGAAACTGATGATTTTTTACTTGAACTTGATCGATTCCTTTTCAATTTTAGTTCAGCTGAATTAAAAGCACGTACAGCAGGAATGTTTTTCTTCAAAGAATCACTTTGCTTTTGAAAAAAAAAAGACTTGGAAAAGTATTAACCAACAAACGCGTCAAATTATCTAACTGATGCTCACTTGGGCAAGATTGAATTGAATGCAAAGTTGATAAATCGGAATTTGAGTTGTTCAAAATCATATCTTCAGTTTGTTCAACGCTTTTCTGAAATTTGAATGAGTTTCTTCTCGTCTTTCTTTTTGAAATTCTTGAAACACTTTTTCTAATTCAACATGAAGAAGCGTCGTCATTCCAGATTTGACATTTTGATTAGGAGGTTTATTCTGGAAAATCAATATTAATTTTAAAAAAAAGCCAAACGTTGGAAAACTTACTAAAGTGTCCAACACAATTTTTTTATAATCCAATTTAGTTTTTCCATATCTGCTTTCCTCATTTACAAAACTCATCGATAGGATAATAAGAAACTATTTGAAATGATTGAAAACTTGAACATTGATTTAATCATTGTGACCATCTTTAAACGAATAATTCAATTTTATAGGTATCCATCACTCGGAACACGTTTTGTTCATTCATCAGAAGGAGATTTACTGGTTTCTCGATATGTTTTATGTTCATCGTGTGTTCGAGATTCATCAACATCACGATCAAGATGTTCGTCATCTCATAAAAGAACACAAGATGATAATGAAATTCGATTAATCAGGTATCAAGTTTCGAAGAAAAAAAAGATTCAAAACAATTTAATTTAAAGTAATTCATCAACACTTATGAAATGCTCAAAAACGACAGGAGATATTTCAACAATTCAAGGAGTTGTTCATTGTTTTGTAATTGAGGAATGCATGTTAGCCGCCCGAGAATACAGTTGGGTTGAGTGCCCAACTCACGGTGGTTTATATATACGAGATATGGCTCCAGATACAGTAAGTAGCTTGGTAAAAAAAGAAGAAAAAAACAACTTTTTCTTCTGCCGTTGAAGGTGTTTGCCGATATTGAATCATCATTATTAATTCCAAGTGAGCAAGTAAAACGAGGTCGAATGCTTGGAAGAGGAGCATTTGGATTTGTTTTTCGTTCAACAGTTCGACATCATAATGGCGAATTATGTGAAGTTGCTCAAAAAATGCTGGAGCCAGTCGATCCGGGACCTGGTGGTCGACCATCTGCCATCACAGCGTTCAAGGTTAGAATTCAAAGGGTTAAAGAAAAGAATCACACGAATAGTTTTGAAGGCGGCAGCTGATAAATGGAGACGAGATTCATTAGAATTTGCGTGTCGAGCATATTGTACATCAAGACAAGAATTGTCATTGCTAAGTCGAATGAAACATGCAAATGTTATTGGATTAGTTGGAGTAAATTATTCTCCTTTTTGTTTCTCTTTCAGAATCTGAATATTTTCAGATGTGCACATCTCCATTATCATTAATTGTTGAGCTTGCCCCACTTGGCGCTCTTAATCAATTATTAGCATCTCATCGAAAAAGTGGAACAAAGTTAACATTGGGAGTCATTAAAGAATCAGCAGTTCAGGTTTCAAGAGCACTTGAATATCTTCATTCAGCACATATCATTTATAGAGATTTGAAGGTATTTTCCATTATGAATTTTAATATTCAATGTTTTTTTTTGTAGAGTGAAAATGTGCTTGGCTGGAGATTCCCGGCACCGTTCAGTACGCAAACTGATGTTTTAGTTAAATTAGGAGATTATGGTTTGGCACAAGAAAAAAAAATGTTTTTAATTAGAAAAAGAACTTTTTAAATTTACAGGAATATCGAGATCTGTTTTACCATCAGGTGGTGCAAAAGGTTTTGGAGGAACTGAAGGCTTCATGGCTCCGGAAATTGTTCGTTTTAATGGAGAGGAAGAATATACTCAAAAAGTATTGTTTTTTTTTTTTTGAATTAAACAAAAAATTATTGAAATCTATTAAAGGTGGATTGTTTTTCATTTGGAATGTTTTTATATGAGTTAATAACATTGAAATTACCATTTGAAGGAGAAGAGCACGTAAAAGAAAGAATGTTAGATGGTGCGAGACCCGTTTTATTGCCACATGTAATGTTTGTCTTTAAATTTTCAAAAAAAAAAAAAAAAGAAGATTTTTTTGAAGGAATTATTATTACCAACTCCAATGCTTGATCTACTTGTTCATTGTTGGTCACCACATCCGGAAAATCGACCGTCATCTTCACAATTAGTCGGCTATTGTGCGGCCCCTGAATTCACGCATCTTTTAGATGTTTGTGAATTAAGCGGTAATGATTTGTAATTTTTCTTTAAAAAATTTGAAAAATGATTTTCTTTAAAAATTTCAGAAGCACTTCCACCAAATCAACAATTAGCCGTCCCGATAACAGATGAAGTGGAAGATCCGGATGATTTCGAAGCACAAATTTGGTTATCGGGTCGCGAAATGACAATTATCGGTTGTACTCAATACGGATTTGTTGAAAACAAAACGATCAGTTTACCGTTTCGAGCGAAATTTGTCTGTAAAATTCGAGATTCGATATGGTCTTGTGACGAATGTGGACAAGTAACCGTTTATGGAATATCATTACATGAAATCGGTCATCTTCAACTACCATCACTAAATGGTTCACTGGTACAATTTGTTGTTGTCTTCGAAGAAACGTTGAAAAAAAATTAAATTTCTAGATTCGAGCACCGGAAATAATAGGAAATGATGCTTTATTATTGGTCTCGGAAAAACAATTAGTTTTATTAAAATTATCTGAAACAAATTCTGTAACACTTCTTGGCACATTTGACAGTCCGTATGAAATTAAAACGGCAACAGTTTTAGAAATCGCAACAACCAAGTAATTCAAAAGACGAATCGAGTAGAAAATTGTGTTGAATACAAAATCAATAAATTATAGACAAGTTTGGGCTGGACATAATGATGGTCGAATTTCGATTCATCATCTCGCATCAAATAATACATTCTCATTTTCATCGTCGCTTTATTTACCCGATGAGAATTGTGTTGTTCGACAAATTGTGACATCAAAAGATGGCCAAAGAGTTTGGGTTTCAGTTGAAAAAAGTGAAAAGCCGAGGAAAAGAAAACAACGAGAAATGCTCGAATTTGAATTTCAGGCTCAAAAGTGATGTGTATTGAAGTTGAGAAGAGGCTGATCTCAAATTCATTAGATATTCGAAAAGTGATGCCTGGATCAGAAACAATTCACACAATTGATATGGAAATGGCAAGTCAGAATACTGTAACATGTCTTGGATTCTTAGAACGAAATGATGGAGATCAATTATATATTGGAACATCGAAAGGATTAATTGTCGTAGCGCATGCAAATACGGTTTTTTTTTAAATTTCGAAATTTTCTATTTAAAATTGCCCTTTTCTAAATATTTCAGCTACAACCAATATCAGCATGTCGACCATATGAATCGGATATATCAACAATTTGTATAATTGAAGAAACAACTCGAGATGATGATCGAGAAAGTGTTCGAGGAAGAAGCACATTGTCAACAGCATCATCAGAATCAGGATTAGGATGGGTTCGCGAAAGAGTATCAGAGACAGTTGATCGATTCCGCTCATCGCCTGGAGCGAATGCTGAGCAACAAGGATCGGCATTATTGGTATCGATTGGAAGACAATTCCGATCATTATCGCATCGATTTGTAAGTGAAGAAAAACTGATTGATGTTCATTCGATCGCCATCTGGAGAACTGAAGAATGGACTTTGTAAATGATTTTTCTTGTATTTTTTATTCTTGTGATTTTAACTTTTTTTTTCATTCCACCACCGCTTAAATTGTCTTTCAAAAAAAAAAACAACATTTCTCCCCTCCCGCCTCCCAATTCGCTAGATTTATCATTTTATTAATCATTTTGATTTTCGATCTCATTTAGCTTCGCCTTGCTTTTTCCATTTTTTGAACCAAATAATTCGTCTTGTCTAGTCCGATATTTCTACAGCATGTTTTACCAATTTTATCTCTGGTTAGATTTTTTTATTTTTGAAATTTTAAAATTTTCTGTACAAATAATTTTGGGTATTAATTTTTCTCGCGCCAATTTGTGGCGGTGGGTTACTTTCGGCCGCCACAAACAATAAAAATTCTGATTGATGAAAGGAAAAACGAGAATAAGGCATTTTTCAATGATCTTTTATATTTCTTCTTCATTTTTTTTCAAAAACAGGTTTAAAGGCACAAAGAAGTGTTCGGATCGAAAAACGATAAGGCTGCTTAATTGGGACGTTTGCAAGTTTTATTCCGATGCTTCTCCTTAAAAAAGTTGACTCCGCCCAACACATTTTTTGTTGGGGGGAGAAAAAGGAAGGAATCGATTCTGACGAGAATTGTTCACCGCGATGATTTTATTTTTATTCGCTTTCGCTTTTTTATCGATTGATGCTCAATTACAGCAAATAAGTAAAATTGGATTTTTGAAAAAATGTGCATTTTTTTCTTTTTTTTCAGATGAAAATCGTGAATATCTTTGTGGTTTTAATCGAAAAAAATCAATAAAAAGTGAATGTCGACTAAGATTTGGTGCGCCAGAAGACGAGCTATCAGCGATCAACGATAACGGATGCTTCAAAGTCGGCTCTTCTTTTCTGCGTTCTCGAATCACCATCAGATTTTCCAGCATTTCGACAAGAACCGAAACGAATTGATCGAATTGTGTCCGCTTCAGTGTCAGCGATTCGAAAGTGTGAAGGTGTTGACGGGCGGCGATCAGTCGACGATCGGATGTGAGATCGGCAGAGATGCAGGAGTCGAACGACGGCAACACGATTGGTTTTTGTGGCGAACGACGAGGTGTCAACAAGTTCAGGCGAACTTCCGATTTGAGTGCGAGAGTGTTCGGTGAGTTCACGATTTGAGTTCAAAACAAACAATTTGGCTTTGTTCGTCACCGACATTCAGGCTTCATCGTGCTGATTTTGAAGATGAGCACGACCGAATCGACAGTTTGGAAAATGAGCAAAACGTGGAAGAAGAGGAAATTGTGAAAAGCTCGGCAGCGCCCAATGATAACAGGATTGGCGACATGTTCGCCAGGTTTCAACCATGGAAATGTTGCATTTTATTGATTTTTTCCTTTCAGCTCGATCGAGGAAACAATTTCGGAAAAAAGACGGATGGGAAACGAGAAAAAGCTGAAAAAATCCGAGGATGAACTTCCGAAAAAAATCGATACAATTCTTGCTTTTATGTTCCCATCGTATCGGAAAAAAATCTAATTTTTATTGATTTTTAATAATTCTAATAAATCAGTTAATAATTTGTTTCCACGTGAGATATTTTTTTCAATGCCGGTTTGATAGGCCTCACCAAATAGTAAAATAACAGAAACCTGAATTTGAAAAATTTTCAACACTAAAAATAATCTGAAATTTCCAATATGAAAAGTGAAAAAATCGCTTTGAAAATTCAAATTTTCCTCGTCCAAAATGACGTCACTTTTTTAAAAAATTGGAACTTTCGAACGCCTTTTTTCACTTTTCATAATTGAAATTTCAGACTTTTTTTGATGTTAAAATGATCTCCAGAATTTCAGCTTTCTTTTAAAGCAAAAAAATCAAAAACTCAAAATTTTACCAAATTTCGCAAATTTTTCATTTTCGTTAAACTCAGGTCAAATCGTAATTGTGGAACTTCGTATCGAGTTCGGGAAAATTTGAATTTTCAAAGCATTTTTTTCACTTTTCATAATTGAAATTTCAGATTAATTTCAGTGTTAAAATGATCTCCAGAATTTCAGCTTTCTTTTGAGCCAAAAAAATCAAAAACTCAAAATTTCACCAAATTTCGAAACTTTTTTCCGATTTTCGGTGAATTTTTGAGTTTTTGATTTTTTTGGCTCAAAAGAAAGCTGAAATTCTGGAGATCATTTTAACACTAAAATTAATCTGAAATTTCAATTATGAAAAGTGAAAAAAACGCTTTGAAAATTCAAATTTTCCCGAACTCGAGACGAAGTTCCACAATTACGATTTGACCTGAGTTTAACGAAAAAATTTAACATTTTCCGATTTTGGGTGAAATTTCCAGAGAAGAAAAGAATTAGTTTGTTTGACGAGAGAAACATGGAAAATGCTGAGAAGAGATGAAATCTAAACGGGAAGCTCTCTTCGAGATTTAAAACTTTGCTTTATCAGTCTGCCAGGCTATCAACTTCTGCCATTTTGTTAAAAAAGTTAGAACGGGAAAGGTTTATTGATAATTCTCCACCTATCCGCGACCTACAAACACGGCAATCTGAAGTTCATCTTTTTTCAATCAAACTTGCACTTAAAACTAAGTTAAGCAAATTTATAATTTGTGTAAAATTGAGCGCCCGACTTCCCGCGACATTCGCCTACGCGCCTGCATTCATTAAGAAACATTTTTAAAATGCCAGGTCTGAACTTTTGAAAGTTTACAAATTCGATTTTTTCCAGCTTGTGTTCCGGAAAAGTTCCATTGTTCCATGCACCTTTTGCCTATCGACTCCGCCCATTGTTTAAGTAGCTTCTTCTTCTTCTTCTTTTTTTTTTTCATCGCGGATTTGCTCGTTCAATTCGATAGAAATTGAGCTCGTCAAGCGGCTCGATAAATGTGTGGTTGAATCAACATTATCGGTCGATTAAAAAAAACACTTTTTTCTTGTTTTTTTTTTTGTCAACAACTTGAACGATTCTTCCGAAATGTTCAAACAATCAACTTTTGGTGGCGAAAACATCGTCGCCGAATTTCATTTCGCTGAGTATCAACCCCCAAACACTGTTGTGATACGCAGTTAAAACATTTTTCCTGGTTTCATGTTTCAATTGAAATCAAATGGGGGAGGAAAAATCGATATTTTTTCTTTGTTCCAATCACCGAGGTTATAAATTATCAAAAAATACAGAGAAAAAAAAAACGTTGGGTCAAAATAAAATGAGCTTAAACCAAGCCCCGGGAAGGGGACAAAAACAAAAATCCGATTGAAAATTGAATTCTAATTTAAGCAGCAGCACAGCACAGCACAATTTTTCCAGACAAGAAAAATCAACCGGAAAAAAACAAATCGTTGTACGGTAAAACAACACTTCGTCGACTATTGAATGGCAACGCTCCAATATCGTAGCTGCTGTAAAATGTTGGCGGAAAAGAAATGAATTTTCGTTTTCGAATCTGCAAAAGAAGAAAAATCAATAAAAACAAGGAAAAGGTGAAGTCGTCGTCGTCGAACCTGTCTGTAACTCATCGGCTTCTTCCATCCGCTCTCCTTTTGGCTGTACATTCGATTCTTCAATGATGAATAACTGTCTTGTAGGAGAAGCTTAACTGGATCACTTGAAGTTTCGAAAAAAAAACGATGGAAAAAACAGTTTTGAAAACAAAAATCCGATAAAACCTGACAAATCCGATTCGTTCAAATTTTCCGTCGCAAAATCCGATCAGACTGACGACAACAATAATCAATGATGCAATGATTATCGGCTCGAAAAGCGTTCGCATCTTTCTCCTCCTCCTCCTCCTTCTTTTTTCGATTGATTCCTCGCTGAAAGGAAAACATTCAGAATTCGAATTAAATTGAAAAAAGCGAGAGAATTTGACGACGACGACGACGACGAAAAAGCTGTGAATGCGCAAAATTTAGGAAAAAAAAAAAAAAGGAAAAATTCCGATGACGTCGGATCTCGAAGTGCGCACTTTTTTTTCCTGGAAATTCAGAATTCGATGGCGGCATTCGTCATTTATTTTTTTATTCCATTTACATTCTTCTCTCTCTCTCTCTCTCTCTCAACCACACACAGCTCAGACTAATCAATCATCTTGACAAACTTTAAAGAGGGGAGTCACCGAACCGACAAGGGGAGGGAGGAGGAGGAGGAGGTTGGTGGTGGTGGTGAAGCCAATTTATTTATGAGAGGATTAAGGGGAGAAGGGTGGCCAAAAAAAAGCATAAAAAATACGAACGAACAAGGAGAAAGAGAAAGAGAGAGAGAGAGAGAGAGAGAAGAGTGAAGGTGTGGAGAGGTTGGCAGGCAGGCTGGCTGCTGCCTGGAGGTGCTGATAGAATTTTTCGGATAACATTTTTATTATTTGAACTTGTTGTTTGTGGTTTTCATTGTAATAAATAATCAATTTTTCCCCATTCGTTTTCTAATCCCCCCCCGTCCCCCGTTTTCTCTGTCGCAAGAAAAAACAAAAAAAATGAGATTTCTCTTCACCACAGCAAAAAAAAAGAAGAAGAAAAAAAAATGATAAAAAGCCGGAATTTTCTTGTTTTGAAGAGTCACTCGAATTAAATTTGATACCCTTCTTTTAAAAAATTATGAGGTGAACGCTTGCACGCGCGCGCGCGCGCGCAAGCATCATCGGAAAGCGGTGTGTGAACGATGAGAATCGTTCGGTCACCGGGTCCCACAACGAACTCTAAAAAATTGACATACAAAGGAGGAGAAGGAGAAGCTTGTTTAAAGGGTCAACGAGGGAAGAAACCGCCGTCCGTCCTCATCCCAAAAAAAAACCCGTTCGGTTTTGAAGCCGAAAACAACGGAGGCCGTGGCTGGTGACAAAAATTCGCCCCACCCCCTCACAGCAGCACAAGCCGAAGCAAACACACACAAATTACACATTTTTTTTCCTTTTTTTGACAAAAAAAAAAAAAAACAAAAATTTTTTTTTTCAAAACGGCGCCGCTTTTTCTTTTCATTTTTAGGAGAAAAACGGAGAAAATAAAAAAAGCATCTGCCACCACCCCCAGCAGCGTTTATTTTTATTTGGCTGAAAATGCGATGCATGCAGCACCGACGTCAACATGGGTGAATAATGTCAAGGTGCAAAATGGGGCGGAGA